>QJNV01000025.1:0-92712 GCA_004155935.1 Monosporascus sp. GIB2 | reverse complement strand
CGCCCCCCCCCCCCCCCCCAGCTTACAACAGCCAAGAGACGTATCTCTTGTAGAAGGCAGAGCTGCCCGAGGGCTTCTTCTGAGCCTCGGCGGCGGCCTTTGCGGCGAGGAAGGCCTCCTCCTCGCGGTCTATGATGTCCTTGCCCGTGTAGAAATCGCACTCGTGCGGACGGATGCCTTTGCTGCGGGTCCAGGCCTTGTGGCCGAAGATGAGGAGCAGGTAGACGGGGATGCCGAGGTAGCTGGTGATGAAGGTGGTCGTGTTCCACCGGCCCTTGACGAACACCTGGAAGCTCTTGGTCAGCGAGATGAGGATGCACACGGCGAGAGCGCCGTAGGAGCCGTAGATGCCGAGGGGCGCCACGTAGGGCATGGCCGAGTTGGCGAGGCCCTGCGCCCTGCGCGCCCGCACGAACCAGATGTGCGTCACCAGGATCGAGATCCAGGTCATCAGGCCGAAGATGGTGACCATGTCGACGAAGTAGGTGAAAACTCCCCTCGAGTCGTCGGTCACGTTCATGAAAGCCAGCATCGCGAAGCAGGCAGAAAGGCCCAGGGCGTACAGCGGCACGCCCTTCTTGTCGGTCCTTCGGAATATTTTAGGGGCGGAACCGTCAGAGGCCAGACCGTACAGGGTGCGGCTAGCAATGTACAGATCCGAGTTGGAAGCCGAGAAGACGAATACCAGGATGCAAGCATTCAGAATGTGGTCGAGGGCCCGGATTTTGGCGTTCTTGATAGCAACCACGAAAGGTGACGCGTTGGCGTTGTTGACCGTACTGGTCGTGGCGAAGGCGAGATCGGGATCGTTGTACGGCACGCACATGCCCAGCAAGAAGATACTGATGCAATAGAAGAATACAATTCGGTAGAAGGTGAGCTTGATGGCACGCGGGATCGTCTTACGAGGGTTCTGAGCCTCTCCAACCGTCACACCGACCAGTTCGGTTCCTAGATAGGCAAAGGTGGCCGTGACCATGGTCGACCAGAAGCCTAGGAATTTACCAGAGGGCTGCCCCTCGTTGATGTAAGGCCTGAAAGCACTGGTTGTAGTCAGTATAAATCCTGTCAGGAAACATTTAGCTAGCACTCACCCCGGATCTCGCCAGTAGCGGAAGCCTCTCGGATCACCATCGGCACCACCAGTTGCGATGATGAGCGACAATAGGATAACACCACAAATGACGATGACCTTGAAGCTCGACAACCAGAACTCGAACTCGCCGAAGAATCGGATACCGAAATAGTTGATGCACACGATGATGACTAGGAAGATTGCGACCCAGACACCAGGGTTTACCGTCTCGCGGGGCACCCAGTACTGTATGACAAGAGCGGCAGCTGTAAGTTGATTAGGTGTGACGATGATATACTTGATCCAGTACCTACAGAGTTCAAAACACATATATTAACTACTGATCTGCAACATAAAGACTTCGGATGCTGGTTTGGGACGGGGAGAGAACATCAAGGGGAGAGGAGGAAAGGTGACTTCGAGGTCTGTCCTAAACTTACGTCCAGCCGAGTGCGAAACCAAGCGAGGGGTCGCAGAACCGAGAAGCGTAACCAGTAAAACCGGCAGACATGGGGAGCCAAGCGGCCATCTCGCCCAGAGCGGCCATGACCAGGAAGACGACGAAACCGACGACGCTGTACGAGATGAAGATGGAACCGGGCCCGGCCTGGGCGAGGGCCTTTCCGGTGCCGATGATGAGGCCCGTCCCGATGGCACCGCCGATGGCGATCATAGTGATGTGACGCGCCTTGAGACCACGGTGGAGCGAGGTCTCGGCGGACGTCTCGAGACCGCGGATGTGAACCGTCTCGGGGTCGTAGTCGGTGGGCTTTGCCTCGTAGGCCATCTTACCAGACGAGGATGTCCGATGGGTGATCCCCGGATTCTCCATGGCGGATAACGAAGCGGAGTGCCGTTTTCCCAGCCTCTACGTTGCTTAACCCTTCAAAAACTCGCTTTAGAATGTGCGGATAAGTGAGGGTAGAGGGAGGAGGGAAGAGTAAGAATAATAGCAACCTTGTCCTGGCAGTCTCTATATAGCGAGCGGCGAAGGATGCGCGCGTGACGGAAACCCTACATGTACCATGACGAAGCCGAGCTGAAATGTCAGGAATGAGGGGACGGGTAGTATCGAACATGCTACGTAGGGTCCCCTGCCTCGGCCACATGCACGCCAAGATCTACTAGAATCCACGGTGGCCCTGTCTAGCGATAGCGCTACTGGGCATACGGTGCCCTGAATGCCCGTTGTGTATATCCCCCCTGGAACGAGGAAAAGTACCGCATGCGTGCCATACGTTACAGCAGCGCCTTCGTCCATTCTCGCCCATCACAAAACAAGTCCGATGTGACAACTGCCCAGATTGTATGAGGAGGATTGTTAAGCAGGCAGATCTCTCAAGGATCGCTGTCAAGGGCGTACCCCACTTGCTGCAATATGTACTATGTGAACGACGCAGAAAGCATTTTCCATGTCGCTTATGAGAGTTACGTACAGTTAGGCAGAACGCCTAGCTGGTTGGATTACATACCTAGCTATAGTGGTGGGTCCATACACGCCGCACGACGCCGCACAACGCCTACCGAGCGCCGAAAAGGGGAAGAGGCGCAAGCAATCGGAATTGCCCAGTGCATATGCATCAGTGCTATCAGGTTTAGCCTGCGATAAGCCTGGAGCTGGAGGCGTACAGGCCAAAGAAAGCCGAGAGAGGTTCTCCATTGGCCTCAGGGGGGCTGGGGAAGCTCACAGAGCCTGGCAACAAATGGGAGTCTCTCCGGCTCGCCCTGCCAATACCACAGCCAATAGACGGATCCCATCGCCGTGGCTTTGTATCTATTCTAACGGTGCTTCCCTATCGTTATTCTGCTGATGTCCCTAGACCATACGTACCTACTACCGTATACGGATTCTTTATTGCAACGTATGCTCTATACCTACCTACAAAAGGGAGACCCTTTCGTCGCTTCTTCAAAACCATCCAGACCCAGCCTTAACCAAAAGTACGTGGTCTTAAATATTTGTATGTATTTATGTATATCCCGGGGCAGGTGGCAAACACATTGCAACTAGTCTAGGCAAAATGGCGCCTCTCCCTTCTCTCCACCCCTCCCCCCGCCCCCCCGCGCCCACCAACCAGGTTCCACGTGCATGGCTTAATACCATAACGTCTTAATATTTCGACCAGGCTTTTAACTGTTAAGAGTTTTAAAAGTTATTAATTATCACAATAGATTTGAATTAAAAAGTCCCTATATCCAGATATATGTTTAAGTGAACTATATAGGTATATAGAGCTTAGACGTGTAACCGTCCGCTAAAAGTTGCAATTTATATGCGACCCGCATGCCCCAGGTTCCACAAAGTTCCAACACCCCGAGCTATCATAAGCTCATTAGACACAGTAAAATCAGAGCTGGCTCTAATTCCTCCCCAACCTTCCCTATTAGGTAGTCAGTCCGATATCTCCTCATGGGGGCAGGGGC
This sequence comes from Monosporascus sp. GIB2, assembly GCA_004155935.1. NCBI lineage: Eukaryota > Fungi > Ascomycota > Sordariomycetes > Xylariales > Monosporascus > Monosporascus sp. GIB2. The sequence goes on along the minus strand of QJNV01000025.1, from coordinate 89,213 downwards.
CCACTTACCTATTAGCCCGTACCCAAATCCCACCTAAATTCACCGGTTGCGATAACAACCATCCTACCTGTCAGGACAAGGGAATTCGCAAAAACAACACTGTTGTAGAATCGCCTTTATTTAACGAAAATACTAAGCTAAAGAGCAAAGGAAACAAAACAATCTGCACGTGGCCCTGGGTCATAAGTAACTGCCAAGTGACGGGGCCTGTATGCGATCACGTGACCTTCCTTATTGCTCCAGCTCCTTATGGGGTTAACTGTCAGATAAGTAGCCCGATAGCGTGCACTTATTAATCCAGTCTTTTGGTGCAGTGGCTAGCTGACATTAACCGCCGAAGCTTTGCTGTAACACTACCTATACGACATACCCCCGACATACCCGATGACCCTAAAATTCTTTTAAGTTAGCAGCAATTTTAAGGTTATTACGAATTTATCTCTTTTTTATTTACATATTACTCTTGTCTTTGTTATAAGTAATAAATAATATTAAAACTTTAAATAATATAATATTTCTTTTTATATAAATATTTACTTTTCGTATTTTTTAAAAAATAAAAATATTAAGTTATAAATTTTTATATAAGTAGAATTTAAGTTCCGTTAATTCTTTATAAGAATTTAGAATTTGATTAATTAATATTTAACCTTATGAAATGGTACTTAAGTAATTTTAAAGAAATTGAGAAAACGAGCCAGGGAGGCCTGAGCTAGCTGAGGTAAGGTATCGAGCAAAGCGGCGGGGAAATGGCCTCGTTTTAACGTACGGAGTGGGCGAGGGATATTGTGTCGAAAATCCTGTTCCTTTAGAACGGACTGCCCTGTTTGGATCTTGGCACGTCCCAATTGGAAGGTTTTGGCAACACCGGCGCAACACTACCAGCACATGGCAAATGTAAACGTACTATGCGGCTCGTGCGTATTAGCCCCCCTAAAAGCCTGGAAGCCCTGGAAACCTGAAGCAGTGGAAGCGCCGTTAAATCGAGGGCTATTGTGTTGCGACGCCCTCGCCAGCCGAGGCGCACGACGCGCGCGATCAAATGCGCCAGCACTTGGGAGCAAGCGGAGTGCGCCGAGGCGGCGAGCAACCTCTCTTAAAGCTCAGGCTTTTTCCCAAGGCTAACTGCCTAGGCGCTTTTCCTATCTTGGGGTGTGCGGCTTTCTCCAAGTATTACTCCATACATAGTGTGGAGGTGGTTCCATGACAGCCTCCACTTCTCCACGAAATACTTCGTAAAATAATAATAATAATGACGATAATAGTAATAGTAGGGGTGTTTATGCATTCCACGCTGCTTCGAGAAGTTATACATGCAGTCAATTAAAGCTTTGCGGTAGCTCTAGGACTTCTGCAAGAGGCCGCGTTCCCACAGGAGATCTCATACAGCACCTACACATTCAATGCCCAACGTTGACGGCGCCCTGGGACTTCCCGCGGGTGCCGTCGATAGATTGTGCAGATAGCTACAATATTGTGAGAGAAAATCTTTCTTGCCAGCCATGCAGCTCTTACCGCATCGCTTTGGTGCAGTTATTCGTAGTTCCCACCAGCGGCATCTCTTTTTTCTTTCCGCCTGACCGCAACGCCCTACAGTAAGACAATTGGTACAAGTCGTCCCGTCCCCTTTACGTGGTAACTTAATAAAGACCTGGGCACATCGCCACTAGAACATCGCCGTCGCTGTCAGATAAGGGAAGGCTATAATCACTTCACTACCACCTCTATACCCATCCATAATGGTTCCTCCATCTTATGTGACCTCATGCAGCGTTTCATCATCCGGCTAATGGAACAGGATCGGCGCCGGCCTCTTATCTTCGGTCAAGGCCTCATTCTCGAACTGCGGAAGGCATGCGGTTAGTGTGACCGGTGTATATAATGGTAGCCAGCCCGAGGCTGTGTAGCCGAAATAAATATGGGGACTTTTCTTACCTCGAGGAAACCGGTCGCAGTTATGATAACCATAAAAGCCTCAGCCAGCTCGTTTATGCGATCTAGCAGAGCCTCGTCCATCTTAGCCCCACCGCCGCCAATGCCGGCCGACCGTTTGAGGACATGCATCACGAGCATGCGATGCTCGGTCAAGAAGCGTCGGCCTTGCAACATATTGTGAGAGCCGCGGCTGACGATTGCGGCACCGATGATGCGGGTTACCTTGACCAGGAGGGTATAGTGCTTCTCAAGCGCTCTAGAGCTGGCTGAATCAGCCTGCAATTCAGGGTCCACTGAGAATAGTCCCGATTGGTCTATTGCTCGGAATAGATTGGCATGCAGTACGTTCTTTGCGCCGTCACGCGTCTGGCACAACTGCAACAGAAGAGCCAGCCTCGCGTTATGGTCATGCTCCTGCTCTGGGTTGCCTGAGAGGACTATCGTTAGAATGTGAATACCAGTCTCACTGTGCTCGGACAAGGCTTACCTGTCCTCGTTATCTCGACCCATTCCCGCAGCACATCGCGTAGCGAGTCGACAAGAACGCCTATGAAGTTGAGCCTATTAAGCGACTCCACGACATAGTTATCGCCTTGCTGGTTTCCAAGATGGACCAGCGTGCCCAGGAGAATCAACGCCGCTGCCTGACAGGCCGCATCCCCACAAAAGGCGTCGTCGCAGATAACGTTGATCAGCTTGTCACCAAAAGCCTGAACTGCTCTCGCTGTCTTCCGCCGGTCGGACGAGATTCCCTGCGAGTGGTCTACTAGCGCCGTGAGATAGCGATAGCAGATGCTATAATAAACCGACCGCAACGTCGGGTTCCCTACCCACTTGGCGATGGCGCCTAGAGAGATATGCAAGAGTTGGAACAACTTGTCGCTGACGAGACTCTCTATGGCTCTGCTCTGCTTATCCGTCGACGTCATTATGGAGAAGTCTAGCTTGAAAAGCAGAATCTTCGCGAGCTTTGCTAACTCATAAGCGGCCTCAGGCTTCTCTGAGCCATAGACCTCGAGGCTGGGCAAGATTGCCTGCAGTGTCTGAAGGATGAAGGAAACCTGGCTAGTGCCTTTGAAATCGTTCAAATCCGACATGACGAGAAGCAGCTTCGTCCATGCTCTCAGGAGTCGCAGGTTATGTGCTCTGACCTGCGCTATTCGGTTCAGGTAGACTACGTACCCCAGAACCTTCTGCTGCTCGGCGTCCAACGGATCAAGCTCTTGGTGTAAGACAACCTGACCTGAAGTCCGTGTCTCATTCCGCCTTAAGAGTAGAATCTCGCGGACCTTCTCGAGGTTATACACGGGATTTGAGGCATCGTCTGATTCAAGGCATGCCCTGAGGTCAAGATCTCGGAAAACATTGAGCTCCGGTGGCGGGCCTTCAAATCCGCTCTCCTGAGGTAGTGTGTCGTTGAACTCGAACACTGATGGGATCGATATCGCATTTTCACTGTCGAATCTGATCTGGCCTCCAAGTGCATCAAAGATCCGTCGCTTCAGGGCGGGCATATTGCCCCGTGAGACGCTGCAAAGCTCATGAGCGATATACTCCATCGCCATTGCCCTCATCGATAGCTGATCGATATAACCTTGGGCTGCCGGTTGCGTGAGAAAGTCGGAGCCCATGGCGACTTCTTTGTCCCAGGCATTGTTTCGCTCAACTACCAACCCCTGTACTAAGAGATGGAAGGCAAATTCATGCTCTCGAAGCTCATCCAGAACAATTCCCGAGGATAACTTTGAACACCAGAGGATTTTCAAAATCCTCATGGCCTTATATCTCAGGTTGATCAACCACGGCGAGAAAAGGCCCCCGTCGATAGTGGAAGGAACATCTATCATCAGTGGCAGCAGCATGTGGAACAATGACGACCTTTTGTCAAAGGCACTGTCAGGCACTACACTGAGCGTGTTGATTCCGCATTGAAAACCGAGGAGAAGATGGGCAATCGTAGGTCGATCTGGGTTCGCCGAAAGGCACGAATAGATGAAGTCAAGGATATAAATCTTGACCAGATATGAGGGATCATCAGCCTGTCTATGTACGTCAAGAGTTTTCTTTAGCTCGGCCGCAAGGGACGCTGCTATAGTTTGTGCCTGGCCGAACTCTTCGAGGGCCACAATAGCTTTGTTACGGCGAGGCTGATTCTGGGTGCCCAGATCCCAAGCCGAGATGATTCGGGGCGAAGTTGCTATTTTCTCCAGAAGCTTCAAGCTAGCCAGTGTCAGAACCTCGTTACCTAAGCCGCAAAAGTTACCCAAATCTGATACCAGGCTCATGCTGGTTAATAAACCATCTTCGACAGAGCCGAATGCGCCGTTCGAGGTGGGAATATAAGGCGAGCGACTCGGAGTTCTAGGCTGAGACTTTAGGATTGGACGGACGAGATCGAGATAAGTGGCTTGCAGATCTAGGACCTTAGAGACAAGTTCAACTGCTCGCAGGATGCTGAGGATAAGCGGCGAATCAGGCGACGCCTTCCCTATATCCGAAGAATCCTGGTGGATTGTGTCGAGAAGAGACCTCATGAACTTGCTGTCGTACATCCACTCCATGACTCTAGCGAACGGATGAAGGGTGACGTACGTGGCCAGGTCTCTCGTTGATATGGCGGAGTCCACGTTGATGTTAGTCTCGTTATTAAGGACGAGCAAATCCTCGTTGAAGCTGGAAATAGCAGCAACAGCAAAATCCAGGCAGTAGAATCGGAGAATCCTTTGTTGATTAGCATCTTGGGCCTCCGAAGTCCTTAAGGCGAACACATGGCCAAGGGAAAAGTCGATATATGGTTCGATACCAGGCCGCATTCGAGTTGAGGCACCGAGATCCTCGGGGTACGGGAGGTCGTCATGCAAAGTACTGTCAGTTTCGGGCAATAATGTTAGGACGGTCAGAAACTGGATGAAGGCACTGGTTTCGTCAAAGTAAGGACTCATTGACTGGAAGAGTGCCTCCATATAGTAAGATGGCGGATGCGGCGACGTGGACAGGGTCCTATTTGAAGACGGCGGAATATAGTACCCCGTAAGGCAGGACTCGAGGTAACGCCACATGATATGGGCCTCCACTAAGTTTTTCCGGCTCATAAGAGCCCCCAAAGCTCTGAATGCGCAGGCTCTGAGTCGGGGCGTTACCAAGCTACTAATCAGCTGGTACAGCAACTCCACTAATCCGACGTTCGAGTCCAGAAGATACTTCCGGGCTTCCTCGCTTTGCGAAGCCAACTTGGCCATCAGTCGAAGGTAGCATTCCAACATCATCGTAGATTCGGGCTCAGCCTCCGCAGTCTCGTTGGTGAACTTCCCGATTTTAGCAGCGTTTCCTTGAGTTGCCCCTGGGTTCTCTCGGATCTTATTGGCGAAATACTCCACCTCCTTGAATATCTGGGCCCAAGTAAGAGACAAGGAGCGCCTCATTTTCCCCGAGGCATGATGAGCCTCGTCAAGTAAGAAGTTGTGAGCGGATTTTGCCGACTCGGGATCCTCGGATAGGCACTGCAACATCTCGCAGAAGGCAGTTACCAGCGGTGTGGAGGCTCTCCGGGAGGCCCAGTGCAGAAATCCAGCGAGGTTGCTTTCGGGATCGGACCAAAAGGCGTCTGCAGCTTCTGGGCGGCCTTCATAAGAATACGCGATAATGAGAAGGAATCTCTCCAAGTCGAGCTCCTGCTGTTGCGCCTGGCGCATTTGTCGCTGTTCATCCTCTTCAATGCGCAGCTTCCGTAGAACATCGGGCATGTTAGATATGAAAGCATCGACGAATGTCTCCAGCTTAACTGCCAGACGGGCTTGTAGGAAGTCACTGAATTGCGCAGTCTCCTGGGGCAGGGCTGGCGTTCTGCTCTGTAGCCACCGTCTCATGTCGACTCGCGCAGGGTCCTGCCACTCCGAGGTTCTGAGGTCCGCCACGATGGCGAATATGAAGTCAAATGCGCCATCCCTTAGGGCTTCGAAGAACTGCTTGGATCTCTCCTGGTCCTCTGATATGTCCATCAGTCACGTATCCTGAAGTGAAAGGACTTAAACCTTACCTGCGTCAAGATCCACTCCGGGCAGACCGTCGCCAGCGGCCCCCTCCATATACCACCCGCTATACTCGGCGATCCACCAGGCCCTGATTGCTGCGTTGAGGTATGGTAATTGGCGGGTGTCGTCGTCAGATTGTCGACAAATGATCTCATTCAACTGTCTTGCTTCCTCGACGCTGCCGGTGCCTTCCGTAGAACCAAACATAGTGATATATGTGCCGAGGACTGGGAAAAGATGCACTTCTTCAATCAGCTCCGACGGGAAAAGACGCTTTACGGAAGCACACAGGGCAGAAACATACCTGTTGAAAAGTCGTATTTGTCGACTGTCTTGAGCGCCCGAATGAAATTGACAAAGTCATCCTTGGTTCCGACGTGCCTCTCAATCGCGGAGCAGAGGATGACGGCTAGCAACTCGTGCTGGCGGACTAAGCTACCATGAGTGTAGTCGGCAGTCTCTTGAAATTGTAAATCATCAGAACGACCTAGCACCGTGGCACTGGTTTTCTGATCGATAAGCTTCTGAAGCCAAGCCCTGATCTCGCCCATGGTGGCCATACATGCTGGTATAAACCTGTCCTTGGCGACGGGATCCGCCTGACCAGGCCTGCTTCGCCGGAGAATATTATGATCGACAAACCGTCCAAGAAGGCCAAGGTAATCATCCTCCCCGTCTGCGAGAAGCTCGTCTTCTTCTTTGACTAGTTCAAGAAGCAAACGCATACAATCTAGCAGGTATACGCGCTGTTGGAGAAAACGGATTACTGCACATTCTCTCCGTGGGCGTCCATATTCGGTCTCGTTGTCTTCGGAGTCCAGGACGAGCTTGGCTGCTTCGACCTCGTCGAGGTCGAGATCATCTGCCACCTGTAAAGCGATCTCCTGGAATTCTCTATTCAGGTTCCATTCCACGTCGGATATACTGATCTTTCCCGATAGCACTCTGTCTCGGCTCTCTTTCTTCCGGCCCTCCTTCTCCAACAGCCCCTTGAATCTCTCACCTACAGCTTCCAGTGTAGGGCTCTGAGGAAGGCCCGCAAGTAGCCTCCGACCAAGATCCTCACGGTCACTCTTCAGCGCTTCGACGACCGCAGTCAGATCTCTGTGGAGGGCCTGGAAAGCTTCCAGGATGCCATCTTCCGCCATTGTCAGTGCAGATTTCAGATCCTATCGCATGATCGCCGGTGGTTTTCTCGTATATGCGTGGCTTAATCGCAGCCGGCCCACAGGCGGCGAGCTCGGATTATGCGTTCTCGTGATGTTACAGGTAGGATGGGGGCTACGTCTTGTTGTTGCTAGGGACGCGGGTGAGGTTAGGGAGAAGTGCCTGAATGTCGCGTCGATGTACTCGTAGAGTTGGGTGATGTAGTGGAATTGTATTGTTGTAATTTCGAGTTCTGTCGAACCTCTTCGCGACAATTGGAATAGGCTGCGTCGTGACAACCTGAGTGAGGCCTTGCAGCTTCTACGTTAGCTTCCATGCAATAATTCGAAGAAGCAATGCTTCCCACCTTATTTAATCCTTGTAAGTTTCTGGGCGCAGAAAGTCAACAAAACGCCAATTCTGGAAGGCGGTGTGGATACTGACAACCAGGCCATTCATGCAGAGAGCTAAGGTGCCTTGCTAGAGTACTTACGTAGGTGCGTGTAGTGCAGCGCTGTCGACCTAGTTAGCCTATAGCTCTAACTAGTAGGTAAAAAGACGTATAGTACATATACGTAGCTCCCTGCAGGTACCTACCTACCTAGTCCTACGCGTCTTTTTTGATCGCCTACATTTTATTACTCCTTCAAATGAGGCTGGTCACGCAATGAACGATCTTTCTTCCTAGGTGACAATGCACGCATAGCCACTTCGACATAGACATAGAGAAATTCGAGCAACTATTAGGGCTCTCAGCAAAACTGTCAAAGCCCGAAGCCTACCCTAGGTACTTACTTAGTACATGAGGTAGGAATGGGGGTTCTTCTCATCAAAGTCATAAGCCTTCATATTCGCACGTGCAGCCTCGCCCTCAAGTAATCGCTTGTCTGCCTTACATTCAAGTCTCATCCTATTTTACCGGTTCATCCTAGACTTGTAGTGTATGGGTGTCGCATGTCCTCCATTAACGCGTCCTGGGTTCGATGTTTAGGGTGGTAACGGTACCTCATTTAACGTCGAACAACGTTTGAATGCTTCCATCCTGTCATGTTTATTCTAAAACCGCACCCCAGCTCCGCTTCAACAGATGTCCACGTTGGTAGCGACGCCCCGGATCGTATCCGTAAGACAAAATGGCCCCTCAAGGGAAGGAGATGAGCATGGCACAAGCACTTTGTATGTCGCACCCCAGAAACTCGGGAATGTGCTTGCTAAACTTAGGATAGCCTCCATTGAGAGCGGCAGCAAAACCGATCGCGCCCGTGGATTGGATGGTAACGTCCTAATAAGCCACGTTCCAGGCAGAGTCGTCTAATATAGTACTCACAGAGTTGATCTACCATTTTAAAAAGAGAACAAGGGCTTCTGATTTGTGAGTAGACCGCGTATACGTCAAGAGCGCCCGCCTTACCCACTCACAGGTCTAAGTTCGACGACAAAACCTATCACAGGACCCTAGAAATCCTATTTCAATGTGCTGTCTCGGAAAAGAGCGCCTACTATGGCAGCAAGAAGATGGCGAAGAGTACTGCTGCTCTTACCGCTGCTAGACTCGTCAGGTGCGCCGAGGCTCTTCGCTTGGCCGTCGAACATGGCGCCTCGAAGCTCAGGAGGAAGACCCTCTTGGCCGTAGTCGACCATATCATCCAAACATTACCTGGTCCAAATGAGGACTTCGTACAGCCGCTCCTTCAAGACTACATCAAAGCGCTTGTTGCTCTTCTCGGTCATGCTCCCAATGTGGAGCTTCTGGCGACATACGACAGCGAGGGCTGGTTCTCTTGTGTTGACTTTACCCTGAGAGTAATTGACCAGTACGTGCAAGCTGGGGAAAGTGATTCTGGGCCGTCGCGGGCCTCGCCGGTGCCTGGTACGGGAAGGGCGGCAATTTCTTTGACTGCCTCGACTCTCACCTCTACTGCAAGCTCGTCGCAGCGCAGCGGCAGTCGAGTATATCGTACCCATCTCCAGGATCTGGTGCAGTGTCTCGTCTCCCTCTCCCATGCTTCTAATGCTCCCCTTCTCCAGCGCTCGACAGAGATCTCGTCCGCTGTGCTCCAGGTATTGCAGCTCCGGTCTTGGGGTATAAGTCAGCTACACCAGCTTGCTTTTAGCGTAATCAACGCGCTTCTCGTCTTAACCCAGACAGAGGATTCTATGCAGGCTAGCTCTCTAGCCATAGATTCGATACCTTTAATCAGCTACTGGTGGCAAGCTAGGAGCGCGTCTGAGGATGACGCCTTGCTCAACGGTGTCCGAAATGAGATGCTTAATGTCGTATACAATAGTCATCTGCAGCTTGAGGCTATTGTTAAGCAAGGAAGCGATACCTCCGTCCTCGACCACGTCGAAAGCCTAGCTGACACGCTCTGGTCGGAATATTCTAGGCGAGAAGATCGCGCCCAGCTTCAACAGGACGATTTAGCATACTCCATGTCCCCAAGGGCAAACTCAATATTCTCGCTGGAAGCGTTCAGCCTACGCCCCTTTAGTACCGAAGCGGAGAAAAAATGGGCAGTTGTGCAAATACTTGCGCTGCTTGAAGGTTTAATTCGGAAATCTTCGTCGCCTGTTCAAGCTTCTGCAGATGACGAGCGGCCACGGAAAAGAAATCGTGTAGCATCCGGCTCCAGTAGGCTTCGACAGAAACTACGTTCCATCGACGGCACTATACAGCATACGGCCTTACAGGTCGTGCCTCATTTTATTTCTTGCGCGGGATTAGATACGGATGAGATGTTGGAGCTTTTACAGTTCCTGATCGGCCTGACCAGCCACAAGAATAACAAGATATCGAATTGGGCCTTAATCGCATGTGCAAGGTAAGTCTCTCACCAATGAAGCTCGTGACCTTCAACTAAGGTAGGTCAATAGTCTTACTTTCCAACAAGTAGCCAAAGCCCGCGAGCTATCGGGGCTATGGAAGCAATCATGGCAGTTCGCAGCCCGCTCCGTTACTATGGCAGGGACTTGCAGGGCTTCGTCCCTTCTATTGTATTCAATCCTGACGAATGACTTACTGCCTTATCGTGACATTGCCGACGACGTCAATGCTATGATTACCACTGCCGACGTCAATGGGCCCGCCGTCGTTGTCGATTCGTCGCTCTTGTTCATGACAAAACTCCTTCACCTCCTTAATTACCAACTCCCGAGTGCCAGTTATGCCACATGCAATCACGTAGTCCGCTGGATGTTTCTCAGGTGGGATCCCGGTAAGTGGACGTCAAGAGATAATGTTGCGAGTCCCAGGACTGACTATACCGTCTTTGAAAGCCGATGCCTCATTTATCTCTACCTATTCTGCGCATGCAAGACCATTGGAAGCTGTAAATTTAATGCGGTCTGCATTTGGGCATGCTGAGCTCCAACTTCCAGAATGGCCCCAAGCCATCGCGGGCCCCGTCGGACAAGGATGGAGTTCGTTTCAGGAACGCGAAGAGATTGTGAGATACTTACTCTTGCTTGATGGTGGAGCGGCGGTGGCTCCCACCCTTTCTACTGGACAAGCTACGGTCACAGCTTCGGCCATGCAGGTTACTGACGCCTCTAACACGCATGCTACGAAAAAGTTAGTGTCAGAGCTCTTTCTCCCGAAACTCGAGGAGGTCGAAGCTGTGTGTGATACATGGCTCCGGCGAGGGGATGGCTCATCCCATATCACACCAGAAAAGCTTCAAAACACACTCTACTGCCTGATCTTTGGGTGCTTCATTCTTCCTCAGTTGATCGAGGTGAACTCCCGACAGTCGGGCGAGCTTGAGCAGAGACTGTTTACGGTGTTTGAACGCGTAGCTGAGGCGATCTCGTTGGCGGCTGAAAACGACAGCTTGTATGAGCGTCTGCTAACGACGATGCGCCCCTATCTACCACGTCTCACAAACACGGACCTTGCCCAACTCACAAAGGAATGGTCATATCTTCACCGGCTATTCTCCGAATCGTCGGCGGCATTGCATAAGCGAGCGAGCTCACAGTCGTCTAGTCACCATGAAGATTTCATGGATATCGACGACGGAGTTAGAGCGGAGAAGAGTCGTTCAAAGCCGACATCAGACACCATCGAAGTTCCTCGGCGGGACTCGATGTCATTCTCCAACGCATCTTCGTTCTACGTGGAGACAACACAGCGATTACATCTGATGGATATCTTGTTTCAAGACCCAGGCCAGGTAGGGCTTGTACCGCCCTCCTTTCTTGACGACTTCTTGACAGCTTCAGATGAAGAAATCCTATCCTGTCGTTACTTCATGAAGGAACTGTTCAGTTCAGATCTGATAATCAACCCAGACGATGCTATTAGGGTAATCGAAAGAGTCGGGTCTCTAATTGGCCGAGCAGCGTTCACGAGTTGTGAAATCGCCCTGGACCTATGTCTTGACCTCATGGATGGATTCATGCCAATGTGGTCCGACGGGCAAAGCGAACTCTGCTCGCCAGTGGGCGATCTGTACTCCTACTTCCTCAAGGCCGGACTATCGAATAACTTGCTTTCGCCTAAGGTCCAAATGTCACTCTCGCGTCTATTACTCCATCTCACTCAAGCTGATGGGAGATTCCTGGAAAGTTTGAAAATGCCTACTGCCACAGCCTCCCTGCTCAACATACTGGAGAACGGCAGTATACCCGTCAAGTTCTATATTGGGAGCCGATTGCCGACAATGTTCGGCCGCTATATCCTGAAAATCCACGACGAGGTGTTTGTCGACGTGCTTAAGCGGCTTCCAATCGACAGTGATTTCGTTGAGGGTATAGCCTTACGACTCTTTGTGCTGGCAGAGCTGGCTCGGGAGTGGCCAACGCTTTTGCGCAGATGTGTGTACCATATCTTCGAGACGCCCGGTAATATCGCGGCGTCCAAGCCACACGCAACACACTGCCTAAGGAAAGTGTCCGACTCTTTGAAACTCGATAATCCCCGGCTGTTGTTCGACTTGTTTGCGCCGCAGTTAATCTATACCTGGCTCGACAAGTTCTCTGTTGAGACCACTCCGTTTGAGATATTCGGCTTTGACCGACTTGAGGAACTACTGGAACGCGCGCAGTCTGAGGTTATAGCTCTGATGGTCATGCGAGGTCAAGAAAGCTCATTGGCAGATGTGGCTGCCTTGCTTGGTGTTGACTTAAAGCAGCTTCTCGTGGATAACTTCTCGAAAGTCATCGCGTACAGCATGGCGCATGATATCAGCATACCAAAGACTGAGCACTACCAGAGTGGCGAAAGCCGGGTATGGAAAATACTTGGACGTGAAACGTTCGTCGAACGTATATACATCAATTTCGTCGATATCATAGGGCTCTTCTTCAGCTTGATCGACCAGGAGAGCCCCGTTGAGAATTCTTGGGCCAAAGATGAGGCTTTCACGTATGCGGCTAAGACTATGGAGGAGATCAAGGAATGCGGCCATTCGGATGTCGTGCTCTTACCAAATCAGCAACCGATGTTCCGAGCCAAATACCTTACCAGAGAAATATCCCTCCTCTGCAGCCGAACAGAGTATGAGATGCCGTCGTTATGGACCCCGGCACTTGTTGCTGCAGTCGCCAGGAGACTCTTCAATGGCATCCATCATGCACTAGGCCCTTTGCATAGCTGTGCTGTTCTGCGCAAAATCCGGGTACTGGTATGCTTAGCAGGGCCCCATGCACTCGAGTCGTACCCGTTGGAGATGCTTCTGCATTCTATACGGCCGCTCATCACGAACTCAGAATGTGCGGACGACGCTCTCGGGCTGAGCCGTTACCTCTTGACTAGAGGTTCAAACGAACTAACCAAATCGCCTTCATTCGTCGCAGGATATGCCTTGTCCACACTCGCCTCTCTAAGGGTCTTCTTCGAGACCAGTCAATCCAGCACGACCCAGGAAAGCCAGTTCAAGGCCACCATGAGCAAGGCACAACAGTTCCATACTTGGTTCAGGAAGTACCTTGATGACTATGAGTCCCCGTTACTGAAAAGTAACACGCAACGAGATGCCTTCAGGACCATTACGCAGTCTGCAGCAAACATCCGCACGTCTGGCAACGCCGAAAGAGATACGCACGAAAGTAGATTGCTCCTGGCGATATTCCAAGACGAGATTAGCGGTTTGCATCTTCTAAATGAAACATCACGCAGGTTGGCTATGGAGATGCTCTGCGGTAAATTTCAGATCCCGGCATCCGTGACTGTTGATGTTGTTGGGTCCGACCAAAGTGCCAAGGATTTGGCTACTGCCGTCTGGAGAAGTTGTCAAGCTGAAGGACTAAGTGTCGAATACTTGGCCTGGGCAGGGCGAGTCGTGGGCAGGGCCTTTGCGGCCTCTGGATACATCGATCAGGATCTGCTTCGAGAGTCTGAATTATCCCAGTTTCGCAAAGCATCTTTGGGGGAATTTGCATCCGAACAGGGCATATTGAATCTGCTACAATCCCTGACCACTGAAAGCGATGGTCGTACTTCCGGACTAGCGGAATCTGCGTTGAGGACCATCATTTCAGAAGCCACCAGTGAAGACGTCAATCACTTGCTAGCTGCGTGTCAAAAGGTCCTTTCCGACCAGATTCTTGTTGCATCTGACTGGGCGCCGTACAGAGCACCGCCGTCAGACAATCTCCCGGTAACACCTGTGTTGGAGGACCAAGTCTTCTCGAAAGAAGCATTCGAGGACGCGAAATGGGCTCAACATATCACCGTGTATCTCGTTCAGGCATTTCCCGCGAGCATCATACTCCACGCATTGTCACCAATACTAGACACCATCATAGGCTTCGCACAAAAAGCCTTTCCTTATATCCTCCATATAGTCCTGCTGTTCGAGCGAGAGGGTCATCAGTGGGTCCGGCGAAGGCTATCTGCAGCACTTCAGGCATGGTTTCAGCTTGATTCGCAAGTCGCTGTTGAAAACATGACTCTATTGATGAACGCTATCCTCTATCTTAGGACTCAGCGACTGCCAGGGGAGAGCTCTATCGCCGACCGGGCACAATGGCTTGATATTGATCTCGCGTCTGTTGCAGCGGCGGCCACGAAATGCGGAATGTTTAAGACGGCGCTCTTGTTCGTGGAGCTAGCGAATAGCGAGATATCACGCGCGTCTCGACGCTCATCCGCCATCCGAGCCCAAGAATCTACGGACTTGCTTATGAATATATTCGAGAACATCGACGACCCCGACACATACTATGGCCTCAGCCAAACGTCGAGCCTCAGCAATGTTCTTGCTCGGCTAGAGTATGAGAAAGATGGGAGCAAAAGTCTCGCCTTCCGCGGTGCTCAATACGACAGCCACATTCGGAGGAGAGACACCCAAGCCGCGAATATAGACAGTCAGTCATTAGTGGGAAGTTTAAACAACCTCGGTTTATCAGGACTATCGCATTCCTTACTTCAAACCCAACAGAGACTGGACGGATCGCTAGCGGCCGTCGACAGCACCTTCAATACAGCTAGGAGACTCGAAATTTGGAACCTGCCAGCACCGGCGACCACCGATAATCCATCTGTGACGTTGTACAAGGCATATCAAAGATGCTATCAAGCTACCGACTTGGACGAGGCAAGGAAAGCAATATATACCGGTTTTAGCCAGACCATACGCAACCTAGTCAGGGCGGATCTCGGTCCCAGCCGCCTTCGCCATAGCCTCGGCGCGGTAGCAGCGCTCACGGAATTCGATGATGCGCTGAGTGCTTTCGACTCGGCGCAACTAACTGAATTACTGTCAACTTTTAGTAGTCGCTCTGGATGGATGAAATCCGGAAGGTTAGCGCCCATACTCACCGTTTGAGAACCAGGAGCTGACTGTGCACAGATATGATGAAGTCAGCCAGATCTTGTCCTGTCGAGAGACAACTCTGAGCCTGCTCACTCAGAACTCCGACCTGCGCAGTTCTTCTAGCGTGAAGCATCCAGAGACTCGGCTACTTGAAGTGCAGTCAATGATATTATCATCAGGGATTTATCGATACCATCAAGCAACACAAGAATCCTTGAACGTCGCGACGACGTTAACAGACCTCATCCAGCCATGTGCGGACCTTGGCTTGCATCTTGATGCCGCGGTGAAGATAGAGGCTGCGAACTCGTTGTGGGATCATGGCGAGATGATGTCGTCGATCCATATGCTCCAGGCCGTTGATGGAGATCCAAACCTGAAGAAACAGAGCATACCCGTGAGCCGCTCCGACCTGCTCGCGAAGATAGGGTATCAAATTTCTGTCGCGAGGCTCGAAAAACCAGAGAGCATTCAAAAGAACTACTTGCAACCTGCGCTGAAGGAGTTACGGGGCAGGACTGACGGCCAGGAAGCTGGTAAGGTGTATCACCAGTTTGCCATGTTCTGTGATGAACAACTCCAGAACTCCGACAGCCTCGAGGATCTGGCTCGTTTGCAACATCTGAGAAAGGGAAAGAGCGATGAGGTAACCCAGCTCAGGGGACTCATCTCAACCGCCAAGGACTCGCAGGTCAGGAACAAGTATCAGAGCCACCTTGCGAAAGCTAAGCAATGGTTGGACCTCGATGAGCAAGAACTCCGGCGGGTCGAACAAAGCCGCAGTGAATTTGTTCGGCTCAGTCTGGAGAATTACCTCCTTGCCCTTGTTGCCTCCGATGAGCACAATAATGACGCGCTGAGATTCACAGCCTTATGGCTGGAGAGGTCTGGAGAAAGCCCGACGAATGAAGCCGTCCGCAAGTACCTCGACAAAGTTCCCACCCGCAAGTTCGCACTGCTCATGAACCAGCTAACGTCTCGACTCCTTGACCAAAATACCCCCTTCCAAAAGCTACTCATCGACCTCGTATATCGGATATGCGTTGATCATCCCTACCACGGAATGTATTCGATATGGTCAGGCGCCAAAGCACGTACGAACTTGAAGGACGATGTTGCTGTCCTCCGTCAGAAAGCCACCGAGAAAGTCGGCAAGAGACTAGCTCAGACCGAATCGTCAGCTCCTCTCTGGACGGCACTCGACAAGACTAGCAAAGCGTATCATGCGTTGGCGGTGGATCGAGATCCTTCGCGCTATAAGGCAGGTCAAAAGATCGCAGTCCAATCCTCCAATGCCGGTCATAGGCTTTCTACCGAGCTGGCTCGACATCGCATCCCGCCTCCTACAATGCAGATCGAACTGTCGGTGGACCGCGACTATTCGCACATCCCATATATAACCAAGATTGAGCCCAACATGACGATAGCTTCAGGCGTCAGTGCGCCAAAGATTATCACGGTAGTTGGCAGTAACGGTGGACGTTATAAGCAGCTGGTGAAAGGAGGAAACGATGATCTCCGCCAAGACGCAATCATGGAGCAAGTGTTTGCTGCTGTGTCGTCTGTGTTGAAGCGCCACCGGTCTACCCAGCAGCGCAACCTCGGCATCAGAACGTACAAGGTCTTGCCTTTGACGTCCGCTTCAGGTCTCATCGAGTTCGTGCCGAACACCATACCGCTTCACGAATATCTGATGCCAGCTCACGAGAGATATCACCCCAAAGACCTCAAAGGATCCCAATGCCGCAAGGAGATTTCGCAGGTACAGAACAAGTCCACCGAGACTCGTCTTGCCACCTACAAGAGAGTCACGGAACGATTCCAGCCCGTGATGCGGTACTTCTTCATGGAATATTTCGTGGACCCGGACGACTGGTTCGCGAAGCGCACCGCGTACACCCGGACCACAGCCGCCATCTCGATCCTCGGTCACGTGCTGGGCCTCGGCGACCGCCACGGGCACAACATCCTCCTCGACTCCAAGACGGGCGAGGTAGTGCACATCGATCTGGGCGTGGCATTCGAGATGGGCCGGGTGCTGCCGGTCCCCGAGCTCGTGCCGTTCCGCCTCACGCGGGACATCGCCGACGGCATGGGCGTCACCAAGACCGAGGGCGTCTTCCGGCGCTGCTGCGAGTTCACGCTCGACGCGCTGCGCGAGGAGACGTACTCCATTATGACCATCCTCGACGTCCTGCGCTACGACCCGCTGTACTCGTGGTCCATCAGCCCCGTGCGCATGGCCAAGCTCCAGGACACGCGGCGCGACGACGACGCGGCCGGCGACGTCGAGAGCGACGTCGACGCCGCCGCCGGGAGGAGGAAGGGCGGGGGCGCCGCCGGTGCGGGCGCCGGCGTCGTGAACGAACCGAGTGAGGCCGACAGGGCCCTCGAGGTCGTGCGCAAGAAGCTCAGCAAGACCCTGAGCGTCACGGCCACGGTCAACGACCTCATCAACCAGGCCACAGATGAGAAGAACCTGGCGGTGCTGTATTCTGGTAAGTCTTTCTGCTCCGCGCCTTTTTTTGTTTCTCATTCCTTTGGAATGGCTTTTTTAGGCTGACGGTTTAACAATAGGCTGGGCTGCGTATGCTTGAGCGTGTGGTATAATACGACATAACTATCCATGTACGCCGCTTACTTACATGTGTCTGCATACCTAGTTCGGCAACCGTAGGTTATAGCTATCGCGTGATATGTTATAAGGGGGGTTATAGTCTATAATGCCTTGTGCTGTTGAAGACGGATTTGAAGTGTGTATGTAATTAACTTTTGCCTATATAAATAGACAATGTTATAATTAGATATCAGTACGTTTGTGCTAGCGGCATTCCGTCTTGAAGTCCCGAATCATGGCTACGGCGCACGAGATGGATCACGCGTTCTGGTTTCGTCAGTTCCGAAAGTCACACCATAGCGGTAGCGTTGCCGAGAGTTACGCTGTAAGCTCGCTATGCAGGTACTTAAGGCAGATGTAGTTCACCTAACGTCCGAGAGCCATCTTCCCTTCCAAGTCGAGTATTGAATAGGGTCAACCGTCGCCACACAGAACTAAATGGGAGTATTGTGCTTCATCTAGCCCAATTTGAATACTATGCGCGAGGCTGTACGAAGCACTCAGTGTGTTGGAGATAGCCCAACCACTAATAAGAGGGTGAAAGATTGTGTGTGTGTGTTGGGGGGGTTTCTATAGACCCGGACATGGCCGATCCAGCGTCGCTGTGCGATTGAAGCTTCGTGGCCGGAGAGTATCGGCCTGCTGGCATCACCATCTTCTCAACTAGCTCGACCATATGGGGGTACAACATCGACATCCGAGTCATCTCCGCTAGGCCCTTGATTAATATCTTGTGCCAGCCTTCTCTCCCCTAGTAGTGATATTTATTTACTGCAGTATTCTCGGTACCATGGAGAGTCAGTAATATAGCGACGGGGAGCTGGGGGCGGGCCGCGTGTGCACTCGTCGGATTGGCTGAAGGTCTTGGACGCATCCGGAACCAGGACCGTAGCTGTCGCGTCTTCTTGGGCGTGCCATAAAAAACAGACGGGCTTTTAAATATTGATCACGCCGTTACCTCCTCGCCCCCGAAAGCCTCCTCCTGCTCCTTCCTCGACGCCGCGATCTCGGCCTTCGCGCGCTTCTTGCGAGCCCTGCGGACCTCGATCTCGACCTGCGCCATATCGGCGCTGACGGATACCAGCCTGGGGATGACCTGCTCGACGGCCCGTATGCTCTGCGCCTGGGCCTGTCGCAGGGCCATGGGCGTCAGGAGCCCGAACCATCTCAGGGGGTCCCTTCTTCGCGTCTCCTCCCTCTTCTCTGGGTGGTGAGGTTTGACGGAATCCTCCGCAGCCCCGACCCCGTCGTTCTTCACCTCCTCCGCAGCCTCGGTGGCACCATCGTCCGAGGAGGCGCCCGCGGCTATTTCGGGAGCCCCCGCTGACGGCGCAGGCGTCGTCGTACCCGGCTCCTCTTCTTCTCCCCAGGCGACGGTTTCGAAGCTGGTGGTGGGCGCGGGCGCGGGCGCATCCGCGCCGTCGTCGGCGGCGGTGCTGGTCGCCGTGGTGATGGCTACCCTGCGCGACGCCCGCATCCGCTCGTCATAGTGGTCCCGGCCGTACCGCATCCCGCGCTCGGCGGCGAAGTTCGCCCTGGCAATGTCCCGGTACATGCCCGCCTGCAGGGCGTTGAGCTGCTCCCTGAGCGCCGTGTACTCGTGCAGGAGGTGCAGGTACCGCTCCAGGAGAGCGTCGATGGCGGCGTCGGCGTTGGCCATAGTTCCGAGATCACCATCCGCGATGCCCCGAATCTACTCTTACGGTGGCTCCGCCTTAGCACGACTACTTTTGGGCCTTCCGTGGCTTGAGGTCAGATGGGCTGTTGGAGGGGAGGTCAAATTAGACTCCTTTCCGAAGCGCAGGCAATCAAGACGAAACGGGGCTGATGGCTGTGACGCAAGCCACCACTAATGTTTGGAAGGTGTTTTCTAACCTTATCCGGAAAGGAGGGATGCCTAATTTAGCAGCCGCAATCCCTCCGTAACAAGCCGTTGTAAGAAACCCGCCTTGCAGCTCCTGTCGGTACCGTCCAATGTGCTTGGAATCGGTGAGTAATTTGGTGTTCTGGAATCTGGAGAGGTTACACAAAGGGGAAAAGGAAGAAGGAAAAATACGTCAGCACGGGCCAAGCCCCGAGCCGCCTCATCGGTACCTAGTAACGGGAGTAAGATAAGTATAGACGTGGCTGGACGTCACAAAACTAGAAATTACAATACGCTTGGGTCTCAAGGGCCTCGCCTTTTCACATGGAGCAAAAGCCATAGTGACCATTATGTCATCCGTCTCACGTGTGCTGAATATAGATCTTTCCCTGACATCCATTTGAACACTACCCGTGCGAACAGGGATGAAATGACAATCCCGCGCCGCAGTTAGATTGACCATCCTGAATCCTAAATCATACCA
Organism: Monosporascus sp. GIB2; assembly: GCA_004155935.1. Lineage (NCBI taxonomy): Eukaryota > Fungi > Ascomycota > Sordariomycetes > Xylariales > Monosporascus > Monosporascus sp. GIB2. Next base: position 69,379 of record QJNV01000025.1, on the reverse strand, counting down.
CACCCCTAAACGCTTCTTGCAACCCTACAACAAGGTGGTAGCCAGGTTAGGGTAGGTATTTTCTTTAACAGGTAGCTTGTCATAGATACCTATGTTATAGCTTAAGCACTTGGAAAATGTTATGATATAACGTTTGCGTTAAGCCACTTAACTTTGCATATATCAAAATCTGTTTTATGGAATTCGCAAAATTATAACGATTAACGTATAGTAAAGGCTCTCGATATAAAAGATGACCTTTTAGGTAGGGAATTAGCAGGAGTACAACGAAAGCCACAGGCCCACTTAGTTTGTGTGGGGGTGGTACGATTAACCATTCGGGATGGTCAATCTAACTAGGGCGATATCCGGAGAGATCGATGACAGTGAGTCCCGACTTCAAGAGGGAGACTCTATTTGATGCGTTCTAAGTTAGGTTCATCATCGACCATAGACGTATGTAGGAGACGAACTAGCACTGGTATGATGACATTCGAGCCTTCTTCCTATACAGAGCATGCTAGCGGTATCGGTGTATTTACAGGTTGGTTAATTTTTCGCTGTTGCATTGTCTATGACAGGTGATGATAAGGGCTGTTCGTGGACCAACTCTAGGGGAGGAGACCGCTATTACATAGGATAGATGCTAGTTGCACTCCTTGCAGCAACTCATGGGTTAGAGAACCTATTAAGGAATGATTGCTTGTGGTCAATAGTGAGAACTTCGCGATGTGCGTACTGTCCAGTGGGCAATGCAGTGCCTCGGGCCCGGCCATCGTACTGCTTGCCATAGCAGTAGCCCCTTTGGTGTTCATCCACGTCCCCCAAAGGGCTGCAAGTTATGTCACAAGTAGGTTAGTACATAGCTTGCGAAGTCTTGGTGGCTCTAGGAGTACCCGCTTCGAACACCTTCCCAACACGTCGCGATGTGTAGCTTGTCTGGCCTCTGACTATTTCATGCTGGTACATCACAGTAAGACTCCGGCTTCATCGGAGGCGTACCCACCAATCACCATAGACTGTTTTGCTGTGGTGCCATATGTGCAGCTGCGCCGAAGTTGAGGGGCTGGAGCGGAGGTCTGGCCGTGTAGAGAGAACGCGTAGCGCTTCACATGCTGACTAGCATGGGAGTCTTTATGCGTCTCCCGCAGAGAGGTTGCTCTACTAATAAGGAGCGCAATGGCATGTAGTTGGCGACAGGAATGCGATCGGCACTCGTCCGTCCGGGGTCGTTCCTTTGGTAAAGCTTGGTGGATATTAGATGCACGAGTTGCTCAGTACCCCAGTTATCTCGACCAACGGTTCCCGCTAATTAGCATCAGTAGAGCGCCATCTCCAAACTACATACTTAAGTTAAGGCAGTATATCACGTACTACGTATAATCAATGTCCGCAAGGTTTCTGAAGAGGAAGAGAGCAAGCGACGCTGGCCGGTGAACTTTCAGACGGTTTTCTCCTTCCTACTTGATATGAGCATATGATTGGCTACTAGGCCAAATAATAAATACGCTGAAAAGTGACCATCCCATTTCAATAACTATGACAGACAACTTATGTTTTATCGATAATCACGTTGCTTGGGTTGCCTATGCCGCTAAGCAAGTCTGGGGAGGGACCGGCATTGAAATTTCCCCATTTAGCTGCCAGTGATCTTGATCAACCGGAGTACCTTCATGTGCCTAACCCATTTCATCTACTAGTTACGTCTCACTTGATCAATCAACCACTTCCTCTCATGGGCGTAATTTTAGGGGTTAGTTGGACCCTATCTACCTAGGTGGGCGGGATAGTTACTCAGTAGTTAGATTCAAGGCCCACCCGAGTCAACCAATCAAGATCACGGGCAGGTTCCTTCTGCCTCTACCTTCTGTACCTCCTATCTGGTATACCTAGTATGTGCGTACCTACAGGGTATGTACTATTGGTATTTTAGGGCGCCTTGGATATTCCCCCGTCCCCCTAAGCTTCTCATTCGCCGCACCTATGTGCATTCGGAGCGGTACAGTAGGCACTGCTATTTGAATGCACCCACCACCATAGACTAGACTACTGCTTCTACACCTGTTTCTACTTTACTAGGGGTACCTAACCTGCGTCACCAAACAACAGCTCCCGACTTCTTTCTTCTTTCCCTTTTTCATTCCGGTGCTCCTACATTTATTATACTCGGTCCACGCCCTTCAGCTTCGACCGCATTTTACCACGATCACCTCCCAGGGGCGATAATTGGTCGCACCTCTCGCTCTCATACATCTCTCCATTGGTGCCGCCGATCATCTATCACCGATAATCACCCTCACCCTCGTCCTCGCCCTCACCCTGATGATTTCACCTTGACTCCAGGGTTTTGAGACAGCCCGACCCCATCATACCCCCCTCAGCTTATTCCTGAGACCTCCACCAAGAGCCGCCCGCGAGTGACTTTCTCGATACGACCTATATCACTGCAAGACGAGACGCGATAACGATTCCAAGCAACCTCTATTTCTGCAGGGATACCGGCACCCAGCGTCCGCTCCCTTGGAAGGAGTGGCTCAATAGGACAAAATGGTGGTCGCAACGATCAAGTAAGACGTCACCTATTTTTCATCTTTGCATGAGCCAGTAGATTACATACGTCTCTTCGACTTGTCCATTAGAGCTATCTGGAGACGCTGTGACGCGGAATCTCTTGATGCACCTCTGATGCACCTTTCGGGTTAGCTTGCCGGAGTTGACGACGCGACGTTTCCTCATTTCCCCATCATAAACCCGAGCCTCTCTTTCCACAGATCAAACGCCGTGCCAATCGCTAACCCCGTTTGATATATAGATGCGTAGTAGTCGGTGACGGTGCTGTCGGCAAGACTTGCCTCCTTATCAGCTATACCACCAACAAGTTCCCCTCGGAATATGTCCCTACAGTCTTCGACAACTATGCCGTTACAGTAATGTAAGTTCCCGAGTTGTGAAGCGGCACATAATTATGCGATGCGATGGTCTAGAATTGGTTGCGAATTGCTACCAATGAAAAGGCGGTGTCTCTAGTGATCTACTAGTCCAGGACTATGTCTCCCGAATGGCGTGCGAGAGCTAACCATGCCTTAAAAAGGATTGGCGATGAGCCGTACACTCTGGGGCTGTTCGATACCGCTGGACAAGAAGATTACGACCGGCTGAGACCCCTATCTTACCCGCAAACCGATGTCTTCCTCGTCTGCTTCAGCGTTACGTCGCCTGCATCATTCGAGAACGTTCGCGAGAAGTGGTTTCCCGAGGTACATCACCACTGTCCTGGCGTTCCCTGCCTCATCGTTGGCACCCAGACGGATTTAAGAGACGACCCCAGCGTCCGAGAAAAGCTCGCCAAGCAGAAGATGCAGCCAGTGCGGAAAGAGGATGGCGAGCGGATGGCCAAGGAGTTGGGAGCGGTCAAGTACGTCGAGTGCAGCGCGCTGACGCAATACAAGCTAAAGGATGTTTTCGATGAGGTAAACAGACGACTGCAACTTCTCCCACTAAATTTCTAGATGACTGACGGGATATCTAGGCAATCGTCGCGGCTCTAGAGCCGCCTGCGCCGAAGAAGAAGCCCCATAAGTGCTTGGTGCTCTAAGGTGCTACCAAATATTCTGACATGCATCTCCCTTCGCCGAACACGATTTCGTTCTTACTATAGGGCCGTGGGGCACGTGCAGATACTTTTTTCGGGGTATTTACAGATTCGCAACCTCCGCTGCAATTTCATCAGCGATTTATTAGACCGAGAAGTGTGTTGCGAGAACAGTGGCAGATGAGACTCCTGAGTGGTCTATATGAAGAAGGTCTTCCTGCTGTGTATCTGGGGGAGGACATATAACTCCAGATGTAGCCTGATGCCACAAACGAGACCTTTGAGGGTCCCCAAAACCCAAAGCGTCCCAGGTGAGCCAGTGAGCCGGGAGTGCTCGTGAATTGGGAGTCTTACCAAGCAGGGGGCTTGGCCGTCTGACACTTCTCCCCCTACAGGGCTCCAGACCCACCGTCGCCATAAACCCATCTTTCGGTTTGCTACCTTCAGCCAGGGTCGGAGGAGATTTACATGAGCGCAAGCTGGATTTTTCGATTGGATCTTTTCGGCGATCGGAGTGCATTGAATTGACTTTGGTTCCCCAAGCTTATGTATTGGCTTGCAGTGATATGCTGTCATTGACTTCGACTATCTGGCTCTTCCAGAGAACGCCCCCAGAAAAAGCCTCTCGCCCGCTGCACCGTTGGATCCATCGTATCAGGGGGTACACAACTTAGTAATGTCGTTGTCGTGGCTGGCCTTCCCTTATAACTTTCGGTCATCTTAATACCGCCCGGTAGGAAGTTGTCTATGTCTACGTATGCTACATCACCTCTAGAAGCTCTCACTGACATCAATCTCGCGGACCCGTTCTCTTCTAGCTATTTATATGCATCTAAATCCCAGTAGTCTCGGCTAGTAGGATGGGATCGGGAAGACTTAGTTGCTCTACCACGGGGAACCAAGAGATATTCTGTCTAATCTTGCTCTGTAGCACGGTCTCACAGCTGACGCATAAACATGTAACGAGTCGACTTATGAGGCATGACTTTCATCGGCTCCTGATGTCTAATTATGTAGGTAGATAAGCTGCAATTCTGGAAGGAGATACATAGGTAGACCTCGTATATGCAAAATGGCCTAATGAGGCAACCCAAACAACAAACTTTGCCTACTCGACTAAGAAGGCAGTGTAGGTTCAGGGCAGGCACTCGTAGGTACTTGATCTGCTTGAATTCAAGGAGCATCCCCGCCGGGATATCGAACGAACCAAGCCGTCCTAACAATAAATAAGACCTCACTCCTCAACTTGATCGGCAGTGTTTGGTTTGATAAGCTCAGCGATCTACAGCACGGAAGCTGCTACCATGCGAGGACCGGAGCCCGGGGACTCCAATTGTCCAATCACGAGCTCCCCCGAGCACCATTTATCTTCCGATGCCGGGTCGCCGAAATGGCCGCCGGCCCACGGCTCCAGCTACCTACGTACCTACGTGTCGATCATAGCTTTTGGGGCTTGCGGGGGGGTCAGAGTTGCGGGGAGGGAGAAACCCGTACGTACTCGAGTAAATATATTATTTAATATGCCCTTCGAATGGGGTCGGGGCCCTTCCCTACCTAGGCTTTCTTTATTTCTTTATTCCCTGTCTTCGCTTCGTTTCGGGCGCTCACCCTTCGTACCCTAGGAAACGTAACGGTCCTAACCAGATAGCCGTTGTCATGAGGCCCGGAGATGTCGTCTGGCTCACCTTGGGCTACTACGTCTCGTCCGCTCATGTCCTGGCCTGTGGGGATCACGGTTCCCCCCAGAAGCAGAGGGAGTGGACTCAAGATGAGATCGACGCCCTGGAGGAGAAATGGGGGGTCGATGTAAGCCACCCTTCCCTGCCCATCTCGCGAGCATCTGCCTATCTACACTAGGTCTCAAACTGGGTGTCATTCAGACGGCCTACATCTACCTGACCTTCAGAGGTAAAGTCCCTTCGGAACGGACAGAGGACTTTACGCTTGGGCGGTTACACGCAAACCTGTCGGGCCTAGGCTGTGTAGCGCAGGTCTAAGAACTTAAGCATCCGGGGGCTCTCGTTTGACGACCGAGATTAGAACGCTGTTTCTAATCGTCCCGTTTCATAGTGGGGTTTCACGGGCATTTCGACCTTTGCACATTTAAACCATGTGAAGTGCCTGACTACGCCGACCGAACTGTTCGATATTGCCATCATCGGCGCTCCGTTCGATACCGGGGTTAGCTACCGCCCTGGTACGTCTCACCATCCCCGTGCCTTCTTAGGGGTTAGCGACTAGTCAGTCAGTCGCCATAATCGGACGGCAATCCCGCCACTGAATCCATACGCCCCTGCTCGTTTTTGTTTCCGTGGCACGCAACTGACTAAGTCTCATAAGGCGCCCGGTTCGGGCCCCGAGCCATCCGCGCCGCGTCCGCTCGGCAGACGTCCTTCCGGGGCTTCAATCCGCGCGCGGGCATCAACCCGTACCGGAGCTGGGCGCGCATCCTGGACTGCGGCGACATCCCCGTGACGCCGATGGACAACGCGGTGGCGCTGCGGCAGATGACGGCGGCGTTCGAGGAGCTCGGGACGCGCGACCCGGCGTCGCCGGCCCCGGCTTACTCGCGGCAAAGACCCAGGCTCGTCACGCTCGGCGGCGACCACAGCCTCGCGCTGCCGGCGCTGAGGGCCCTGCGCCGGATCCACGGCAGGCCGCTCCGCGTCCTCCACTTCGACGCCCACCTCGACACCTGGCACCCGGCCAAGTACCCGAGCGCCTGGGCCTCGGAGCAGGCGCGCTTCAACCACGGCTCCGTGTTCTGGCTCGCCGGCGAAGAGGGCCTGCTGGCCAACAACGCGAGCAGGCCCTCGGTCCACGCGGGCCTGCGCACGCGGCTGTCCGGCGACGACTTCGGCGACTACGAGGACGACTCGGCGCAGGGCTGGGTGCGCATCGCGGCGGACGACGTGGACGACCTCGGGGGGCCGGCGGGCGTCGCAGCTCGCATCATGGACGCGCTCGGCGGCACGGACGACCCCGTCTACCTGTCGGTGGACATCGACGTGCTGGACCCGGCCTTCGCCCCCGGCACGGGCACGCCCGAGCCGGGAGGGTGGACCACGCGCGAGCTCATCCGCGTGCTCCGCGCCGTCGAGGGCCTCAACCTCGTCGGCGCAGACGTCGTAGAGGTCGCGCCCGCCTACGACGGCGGAGGCGGCGAGGTGACGGCCCTCGCGGCCGCCCAGGTCGTGTTCGAGATCCTCAGCAGCATGGTCAAGAGGGGGCTCGTCGACATGGCGAGGACGGGAACGAGGGAGGCGGATGAGGAAGAGGGGCGTGCCAAGGACGAGCTGTGATTGGGTTCTACGATAACCGAGCTTGCTGGATTCGGGATTGGGCGTTGCGATGGCTTCTAATTGGACGAGTGGACGCCACGACCGTACACGGAAAGTGAAGACTGTAATTTTTTTGGACATATTGCGAACCATGGGCTTTCCAACAAGCTTTCTTTTTACAACGTCGTTTCTAACATATCTAGCCACTGTTTACGCCTCACACGCCTACGTGCCGGTTAAAGAGAGCCAGGCGAAGGACACGTGAGCGCTCTGATAGGTCTGAAACCCAACAGGCCAGCGGGAGTAGATGATGTCTTTCCCCTTGGTCACTGAAGATGGCTCTATATCCATTACACAATAGCATGGCTACGCTAGGCTCATGCGCAGATGATCTTCGTGGTATTGATATGCACAAAGGGGCTCTAGGTCGTGAGCGGTGTAACCCTGCCGGCTTCGATACCGACACCGCTCGTTGAATTGCCCAGTACCCTTACGATTCTGGAGTGAGCCAATAGCTTCGCGGCGTTGGGAGCCCTGATCAAAAACGCTGGAGTCACCCCGGGGCTCCATACCGAAATAAAGCTCAAGATCACCATTCCGTGAGGCGTATGCGAGAAGGCAAAGCACTTCCGAGTGACCTCGATTCAAATAGTTGAGGCCCGTGGGGATAAAATGTCAATATAAATACCATTCTCGACGCAAAGCTTCCAGAACGCAGTGAGGAGCCTCAGCCATATTTTCTTAGTGCCCGATATTATAACTTGCACTAGACGTTTTACCTAGTGGAGGGCGCCCTAATCTTCTTCGGGCGAGAAATATTGCCTGGAAAGCATCTCCATGCAGAGGAGTCCACTCGAATTTACCCCGGCCTTGCCGCACTTTCCGCGAAGCAAGGTGCAAGATAGCGAAGAGCTCCCGCTTGTGATGTCGGGCGGACCGGCTGAAAAGATTTATACACACTTCCAAACACCGACCGATGGAGGAAAGCGTACCCGTCTGTCTTGGAGGATAGGTATCGTGACATTCCCCTACGTGACTTCTGACGGGCCCGCTATTCCCCGCTACATCCGGCATCAAAGCACGTTGTGAGTTGTGCCCAAGGCCCACTAGGTAAGGTGCTGTAGGTTGAGCGCGTCTGGCTGGACCCTTTCGTCGTGCCAGGCATATCACACACATATCGACGCGGTGGTCTTTGCCGGATATGGCCCAGCCCTCATTGACTAGCGGGCGAGGCATGTCCATGATGGGTTGCTAGGCGGGTGGCTAATCTCTGGTGGGGAGAGAGCCAATGAACGAAGATATCACCAATTTTTGTTGGCTGACGACAGGAGAAGGGGGACTCCGGGACTTCTTATGCAGTAACTAGCGGCTGGGAAGTTGGTGGAGGACTGAATGATACTGAGCGCGGTGAGTTGGCTTGGCACATATAAGGGGTTACTCCATATTTAGTAATGATTTCAAGTTACACACCCACCACCGCCCTGCCTTTCGACTGGATGGAGTCTGGACCACATAAGAGAGTTGGTTGAGACGTTATCTTGGTTGAAGTCGATATAAAATTAACCTTATACTCGGCGCCGATAGTGCAATAAAAAATCCAATTCCCCCGTCCCGTCCCAACCGACCCGACTTTGTCCATCTTCTCGTTACCGTTACCTCTCTGCCTATGTAGCTACAGCTGACAAGCGCAGATTACATGGGCTAAAAGTGAGTAATCTGGCAGATGTATATAAAGAGTGGAGCCCGGCCCCTTAGCAGAGCGAATATGCATAGCGTACCCATCTGACGAGCGAGCACCTTACCCACCCCGGTGGTTAGGGATTGGTGCCCCAAATAGCAGTACCACAAGCAATGTGGTCGATATCGACGAAGTTACCTACAGGTTAGGGTGGGTAGGTTAAGACATACATACATGTATGCAAGTATATATATACGTAGGATGTTATGGTACCTGTCACAGATACCTATTGAAGGGATTGAGGCGCAGGTACACCCGCGGGCGCAACACAACAGCAACCAGTAACCAGCAACACACCAACAGGACCCCTGCCCTATTAGAATAAGCAGCTCCGGTACATACTGCCCTCGTGCCTTTGCTCTTGCAGCCAATTCTGCGGAATCCCTGACTGAACTCATTAAACTTAGCGCGACCCCCCGTTTGACCATTTTGGGAAATCTACACCCAAATGGACCCCGGTCCCTGCCCTTCTTCCCACTCCTCTTACTCCTTACCGAAAATTGAATGTTCGTGCTCGACACTCGTTTTGTTCCCCTTTCACCTCTCCCTACTTTCGCTATTCTTGTTCTTCTCTCTCCTTACCAAGGAATCAACAGTCTTGTCGAGACCTGCTGTTCGACTGACACCCAACTTTCTCTCTTCCTAGGGTACTTTGCACCTCGGCCTCTAGCCTCCTCCTCCTCATCCGCCTTCGCCTAGTTGTATTCGTTCCGCTTATATCCTACTTTGATCCTGGCATCTCTCATTTTCTAAGAAGCTTCACATCCCCCTTTCCGGGATCTCCTAAAGCTTCGTCTTCTTTCATTGATTATAATTTTGTTAATATTCTTATGTCCTACCTGCGAGCAATATCTCGGACCATCGTCGCTCTACCCTAGACCGACCGCTGCATTATAGGACGAATTGTGCTACCCTATACATAGCTTTCACCTTGCTCGCGTCTTCGACAAGAACGCCTTGGACAAAGTCTTGTTGTTGTTGTTGTTCTTGTTGTCTATCGATCTTTCGACACTCGTTCATATGCTCGTCTCCCTTGGTGGTTAATATTTTTGCCCTGCCGCCTTTGTTCTACGTAGCCGGAGCGATTCGACCAACGCGAGCTTGCAAGCGTCAAAGGAGACAATACCGAACCCGAACTCATTCAACAAGACATCTCTCACCTTTATACTCTTCGTCCAATCTCGACGATTACTTTGCCAGTTTACGGCCTAGCCTTGCGACCTTCAAGACCTCAGAATTCCATATACCGACGACCAAGCGTTTGCTCCGTGGTATCGGGGACTGATTCACCTGTTACAAACTGTCCTTCATATTCGCACACCTCGCTGGTTCCGCTTTTACGTGATTGAATACAGCAATCGTCTTCGTTTGGACCTCTCTTAGGCGAACTTGAAGCTGTTCGCGTTTCCTGTTGCCAACTACTTTTGTAATATCCGGTACGGCTTACCATCTTGGCTTGTGCGTTTCGAGCTCAGCCTGTCCGTTCGCGCTTCGTGCCTATCCCGGGCACGTTCTAATATTTCAAAACGGCGATTCTATCCCAAGTCTCGCGGGACAGACTTGTCCCGCCTCATCTTCTCGGGATGCAGGACCTCTCAGGATCTGGTATTCCTACCGGCCCTGCGGCCGGCTCGACAGGCCGATTTGGCCATGCGTCCAAGCCGTCCAATAGTGACACGGGCTTCTCGCATGGCGCATTCACTTCGAATGTTTCCGGATTTGCTGACAGGCACCCTCGCCGGGGAAACATCCCGTCCATCAACACCCAGCAGATGAATCAGCAGTCCGGCACAGCTACCAATGGTCACGACATGGCTACTCCGGGAACCGCCTTCGATATGCAATTCACGCCTCTGCTGCCCTCGCAGTTGCTCCTAGGCAGTCCCTTTCAGCCAGGCAGCCCCGCCGCTTTTGGCAGCCCCCAGTTTCAGAGCATCCAGGCTTTCCAGCATGGCCAGCAGCACAACGGCCAGCAACATCAGAATGGCATATCAAGCCCCGTTCAGCAGAACTTGCCTCAAGCGTATCAAGCCCTGGTCTCGCCCTCGACCTATGGTGCTCCCCAGTTCTTCACGTCGCCGCAATCTCCGACTAATGCTTACAACAACATGGGCGGCCAGATGCAGATGCAGCCTTCCTCGCCAACCGGTATGAACTCCGGTATTGTCTCAGGAACGAGCAGGACCGTCTACCTTGGCAATATTCCCCCGGATACGCCCGCGGAAGAGATTCTCAGCCACGTTAGAAGCGGCCAGATCGAGTCCGTCCGCTTGCTGCCGGACAAGAACTGCGCCTTCATCTCTTTCCTTGACGCCAACGCCGCTACTCACTTCCATTCTGACGCTATTTTGAAGAAGCTCTGCATCAAGGGCCAGGATATCAAGATTGGTTGGGGGAAACCTTCTCAAGTGCCGACCTCCGTGGCGCTTGCGGTCCAGCAGTCTGGAGCGTCTCGAAACGTCTACCTCGGCAACTTGCCTGAAGAGGTAACGGACGAGGAGATTCGGGAGGACCTCGGCAAATTCGGGGCTATCGACACGGTCAAGATTGTTCGCGAGAAGAACATTGCTTTCGTCCACTTCTTGTCTATAGCAAATGCTATGAAGGCCGTCCAGCAACTGCCCCAGGAACCGAAGTGGCAGTCCCCTCGCCGCGTGTATTACGGCAAGGACCGTTGCGCCTATGTTTCGAAAACGCAACAGCAAAATGCTGCCCAGTATCTCGGCATTGCCCCTGGCCATGCCCACATGTTGACGGGCCAGGACCGCGACCTTATCTCTAACGCGCTTGCTCAGCAATCTGTTGCGGCGGCTGCAGTAGCGACCACGGCTGGCGGTATCAACAATCTCGGCAACCGGACGATCTACTTGGGTAACATTCACCCGGAGACTACGATCGAGGAGATCTGCAACGTTGTGCGAGGCGGCCTGCTTCACCACATCCGGTACATTCCGGATAAGCACATCTGCTTCGTCACCTTCATTGACCCGACCGCGGCCGCTTCCTTCTATGCCCTGAGCAACCTGCAAGGTCTCATGATCCACAACCGCCGGTTGAAGATTGGTTGGGGAAAGCATTCTGGCGCCCTCCCGCCAGCGATTGCCTTGGCTGTTAGCGGCGGCGCTTCTCGGAACGTCTACATTGGTAACCTTGACGAGACTTGGACCGAGGAGAGACTCAGACAGGATTTCTCCGAGTATGGCGAGATCGAACTTGTCAACACGCTACGCGAGAAGAGTTGCGCCTTTGTCAACTTTACCAATATTGCGAACGCCATCAAAGCTATCGAGGCGATCCGAAGCAAGGAGGACTACAAGAAGTTCAAGGTCAACTTTGGGAAAGATCGCTGCGGGAACCAGCCCCGGCAACTTCAGCAGCAGGCTGGGTCGCCACGCGGGGAGGGCGTCTCCTCGCCACCGCCAGGTGGCAGTGGAAACGGTAGCTCTCCCACCAACCCTACGTCGCCTCAATCTGCCAACAACGCCAGTATGTTCGCCAACGGAAACAACCCGTTGACGATGTACCTGAATCACGTGTCGCAGCAGGCTCAGCAACAGCAGCAGCAGCAGCAACAAGTGCTAGCTTCTCAACAGGCGGCCCTATTCGGCACGGCTTCCTCCAGCCCCAACGAGATGCCGCTTGATATGGCGCAGCAAGGACACGCCCCAGGCCACGGACAGTCTGCGAGCATCTCGAATGGATATGGCACGAACGGTCCTGTTTCTTCCGGAGCCAGCACCATTGGCGGACTACTGGCCCCTAGCAACAACCGCGGACAACATAACCGTGCTGTGAGCTTGCCAGCCTTTGCTCCCGGTTTCGAGAACGGAGGCAACGGCCACATCAGCCCTATCGGAGCACCCGGTGATGGTGAACGCAGAGGCCACCAATACCAGGCGAGCTTCGGTGGCATGGGATCCGGTCTCGGTCTTGCCATCCAGGGCGGCCTGAACGGCTGGGTCGAAGAGGAGGTTGCCAACTGATACGACTACCGCACTTGAAAGGCGATTCCTAGGGAAAGACTAATGTGTTGTAATTTCTGCCTTTGGCTTTGTTCTTTTTCGGGTTCGTCAATCGTCGACGGCCATTGTCATTTCCGGTATGATCTTTGTAAATCCTCTAGCACCACTTTCCCGGGCCAGTCGACCTGCCCAGACGATAGATTGATGATGCACGGTTGCGACGGCGGGAGTAACCGATTGTTCCGAGGGTTGCCTTCGCGTCGTTTGCATCGCGCCCAAGCATTAGTGTATAGATCTCTGAGATATGGGATCCTGTATGGATTAAGTGGATATTACGAACCAGGATGGAAATTCAGGGGAGACTACGACAGGGGAAGAGAAGAAGGGGTTCCAGTAGATGTTTAACCAGCATCTTAGGTCGAGAATCTCTAGAATAGGGGGTAGTCTTGACTCTTGTCATCAGCACACGTGTCTGTTTCAGCAGGGATAGGGAATATAATACATGAAAACTAAGAAAGCTAACTCCTTCGTCTCTCGCCACACGCGTCTGTGACAGGTACGCCTGTGCGATCCATCCGTATCCGAATAACTTGCCGAAATACGCTTCGTCAGTATACCGTCGTGTACCGGCATACACTCTCGCTGCGATGATAACTGAATACAACAGCAACCGTCCCGGGAAAGCTGAACTAGCAGGGTTTTGCTGCGTTGGTATGGTGTTAAACGGTGTCATCACATACCGATAATAAACCATCGCCTGCAATTTGCAAGTTATAGCTCCTATTGCGCCGCGTATGGTAAGCCAACCCATCTACCCGGGTATGTAATGCAACGCGGTCTACTTAGCTACCTATGTATGTATCTAAAACCCCCAGAACAAGACCACCAAACACCAGGTGACCGCTGGTAGCACTCCGTACACGCTGACCGGGACCGGATGCCTCTGGGAATAGTATTTACTATCCGGGGGGTTTGATGATATACTTCTTCTATGTAAGGGACAAGGGGTAGGCAAGGAGGCATGTATGTATGCGTTATCGAAACCGGGGGTCGCTGTGGCATCATCCGTCGAACCACCAACCCCCTGACCCCGAGGGGTCGGGTCCGCTCGCTTGCTCTCGTCAATCAGTACCCGGCCGGCTCGGGCTTGGCGGGGAACGCGGGCGCGTTGATATTGGCCCTACACTCCTGCTTCCAGTTCACGGGGACGAACTTGTCGACGATGGCCTTGAAAGCAGCCTATATGCGTGGGCGGGGGGTTCCTACCGTCAGCGTCTGACTGTTTCTCCCATCTCTCTCACATATGTGCGAACGAAATAAAGGAGAAAAGTAATGCTACGCAGAAGCAAGCGTCTGGGAAGGGAAAACAAATGCCACGTTAAGTAAGTAGGTAGGGAAACGGTAGGTAGGAGCTCACCAGCGTGCAGAAGCTCTCGTCGCCCGGGAGGTGCTTCCCCGGCGCCCTGCAACCCGGCACCACCACCACCTCGTCGTTGTACCGCAGCCGCACGTAGTGGCCGTCGAGCTTGGCCCTCTCCTCGGGCGTGAGCTCCTCGGTCCGCTTGCGCCCGATGCCCGGCGGCGGGTTGCCGGGCTTGGCGCGGGGCTGGGAGGGGGTCGACGGGCCCGCCCACGAGAAGAGGGACGCGAGCCAACTTGTCTTCTCCCTCGCGTTGTTCTCGGCCGGCGGGATCGTAGCCGCGCCTCGGACCTCCGAGTCGCCCGGCGTCGGGGGCGCGGGCGCGTCCGACCCCCGGAACAATTCGATGGCGATGTGGCTCGTGTAGGGCGGCCACCTGTCGTCGTCGAAGGCCCCCAGGCTGGCCAGCACGCCCGCGATGGTCGTGTCGTGGCACCCGCTGAGGCCGAAGCGGATCGGCGTGGCGCCCCTGCCCTCCGCCACGGGCCCGTCCCCGAGGACCTTGGCGACCTCATAGGCGCCGTCGGCGGTCGAGCGCTCGGCGCTGCCGACCATCCTGCTGACGATGTCGCCCATCAGGCCGCCGATGCCCAGCGCCCGGTACTCGCGGCTCTCCTTGTAGCCTGCGAACCACTCCTCGACGCCGATCCTCTCGACGATGGCGCGGCCCCGGGCGTCGTAGAACTCCCGCGGCAGCCGCGTCTCGGGCCCGTGCGCCAGCGTCGAGTTGATGGTGTCCATTATGCCGCTGAGGCGCGGGCGCGAGTCGACGGCCACGCGCGGCGACTCCTCGGGCATCCAGCGGCCGTACTATAACATCCGGAATCAGTAAATGCGCTATCTGGTCAATTTGGTGAATAATCGGGAGTCGTAAGACATGTTTTGGGAGCTATCGACTCCTGAAAGTCCACATTTGGGAATTTGTGCCCTCGAACTAGAGAAGATGGGGGGAGAAATAACTCCGGGAATTGCTCACGAGCCGCGTCAGGTACGCCATCTCGTCGGTGGCGTTCCAGCGATCGGCGGCGCGCTGCGCGAAGGCGCGCGAGAGCGCCGCGAAGCGCCGGCAGTTGCTGTCGTTGGGGAACAGGGTCTCGTCGGCGGGCGCGCGCGTGAGGATGGCGGGGGGCGGGAAGCCGGGCGCCCGCGCGCGCGGCGGGTACAGCCCGGCGAAGGTCTCCTGCAGCGAGTCCAGCGCCCGCGGGATCGGCGTCGCGCGCAGGTACAGGCCGTCGGCGTCGCGCAGCGTCGCGGGCAGGAACCCCAGCCGGTCGACGTACAGCGCCCGCAGCCGCCGGCCGAGCTCATAGGTCGTCTGCCGCCCGCGGTCCGTCAGCATGCCCATATCACAAACACCGTCAAGCTCCCCACGGGGACCCGACGCGAGTACGGGCTCGTCGCCCGGCCCGAAGGCCTCCAGCCGCCGCTTCCACTCCAGCGTGCCGAACCGGTCGCCGTCGCCGCCCCCGCGCACCGCCGACTTGAGCTGCCGCACCGCACTGCAGTACGGCCAGAAGGGCGGCAGTCCCGCGTTCTGGAACCGGGCCGACACCGGACTGCGCTCTCCGTGCCGCATCAGGATCTGGACGAGCTGCAGCTCCAGGTTCGCGGGGTAGAGCTTCTTCAGCTCATCCTCGGTGTACGGGGCCCGGGGCGTTAGTGAGGTCATATTGGTTGGAGAGGAGGGGAGTCCGTCGACAAGGCCTGTCTATCTACGGCTTTGTGAGGTTATGCCTGGTGGCATAGAAAATATGTATAGATAGAGTGGGCCGAGTGGGTGGAGGAAAAACAGACCAGCTGGTATGTCTATCTTGGACTCCACCTTATACACAGGATACATACAAAGACAGCCCAGAGACCTCGCTGGAAATGTGCATCCATCGTGAAATATATATATGTGTATATATATATATTCTCACAATGACGTCTGTGGTCTAAGCTTTCCTTAATGCCTGCTCTGAATTCGGTACAAAGGAGAATACAGGGGGGGTTCGAGACGACGTGATCGGTCCCTTAGCGTGGGGTCGGTCTTGCCAATGGCCGATCCCGTTCTACGGTACCTACTACGTAGTACTAGGTAGTACTAGGTAGACAGGTACCTACCTACTAATTTAGGTATCCATCTAACGTTACTTATCTATCGAAAAGTTGGAAGTAGCGACGGCTTACTGGTCGGCGTTAATGAATATCCCTTCTAAATCATTGTCCACCCATACACGCCTTCAACTCTCGGGATCCGCCGGCGGGACTCTTGGATGGAATGAAGGGCTCAAGACCTGTCTGCCTGTTCTGTCGACACAGACTCGCGACGTCGGTCCCGTCATCTGGCCCCGCGCAACAACGACATGCACAGGCTCGCTTCACCACCAGTACTGGGCTTCGCCATGACACGACTCGGGGAGCAGCGGCGGCTCCATCGGAGGACTCTCCTAACCCGGCTACCGCGGCAGAAGACGTGGCTGCTGCGCGCGATATGGTTAGAGTCCGGAGGTACTTGCATGCCGAATCGAGGGAATCCAGGCCTGAGCCCAGGAATGGTTGGGCCAGGAGGCAACCCGAGAAGTCTTCGGCTAAGGTTGACGACATGTTTCGGCGGATCGTCGCCAAGCAGCAGCAGCTGAATCCTGCTCAACATGCTGAATCCAGAGCGGATGCGAATACCGTTACCCTCCCAACTCTCGTGCAAGATATTGGGAAGCTGGATGACATGGTTCAGGATGACGCCATCGAGGCGGCATACGAATTCTTGAAGACCGAGATCTATCCCGTCGTTCGAAATCCGGACACTTGTATACCGCAGGTGTTCTACAAGGTCGTGTCGGACCTGATGCAGAAGGTGGTTGCCGCCAAGAAGGCCGCAATGGATAACACCAAGCTGCCTACCGTTGCCGAGATCTCATCAGTCCAAGCGGACATCGGCCCGCTGAAGCCTCGGAAGTGGGCGGATCTAGTAGGCGAGCTGGTGAAGACCATCGTGGGCATGAGTACGTCGACTGGAGATTATCCGTCTGTTGAGGCCTACGAGGCGCACCTCGCTACTCAGGCAGCCCTGCTCGCCGACCTGGTTGAGTCGTGGAAGGTCCTGTCCTCACCCAAGTTCGCCCAAGCAGGGGCATCACATGCCAGCGAAATGCTCGATGGGTTCTGGTTCCCGACCCTTGATAAGCTCTCGTTAATTAAATTCTCCAAGAGCGGTAACTTCACCGCTGCGTTTAGTAGCGTCTTCCCGCAATACATGCCTAACGAGCTAGGAGCACCGGTGGCCGCCTTAACGATAGCGACGTATGCGCTATTGCAGGACCCTCTTCGTAGTAACGACAATGTGAGACGCAGCGCTGCGCGTTTCATGTTCAACATTGCTTATCTGATCAGTCATGTGCAGATCCAGGACGATGCACTCAGAAAACTCTTCGCGAATACGTTTCCCAGTCTGGAGGACTACGTCATGAGCGAATGGCCTAGAATCCAAGCTCAGTTGAGGCACAGGCCTGAGGTAGCAGGCGGGTCGGTCGCCCACCGGAGAGCCCCTGGCTTGACGAGTCCGAAGGGGATGAATACGTGGTCCCTGAACCAGGCCTACCTTGCCCGTAATTTGACCGAGATAGATCGAATGTGGGAAGACTTCGTGGGCGCTGATGAAGGCCTTACGGAAGAGCGAGCCCTTCACTTACGAAACAATGCGGACCTCATCGATTCCTTCATCAACACCTATATGGCCATGAACCAGCCCGCGAAGGCGTTGACTGCATGGAATATGCTGAAAAAGATAGGGCTCAGCCCGACATTGAAAACTTGGAACACTATGCTCGACGGGTGTAAGAAGGCAGGCAATGTGAACGCCATCAAGAATATCTGGGCGAAGCTGGTGAGGACTGGTGGGCAGCTCGATGTGGCCGTCTGGACGACGCGCGTGTCTGGTCTCATCGAGTCTGGTGATCTCGAGGGTGGACTCAAGGCTCTGGAAGAAATGATGGCGCTGTGGAAACGAGGGCAGAATGACCCGAAGAGCCGTGCCGTGAGACCTACGATTGAGCCGGTAAACGCTGCGCTGGCGGGGTTAATACGACATAAGAGAATGCCGGCCGCAGAGAGGCTTCTGGACTGGGCTGGCCGTCAGGGGATCGAGCCCGACATTATCACGTTCAACACGCTCCTCCGACCGATGATCCGCGAGGAGCGCCATCGGGATATCCAGCGGCTCTTCGCAACGATGAAGAAGCGAGGGGTACAGGCTGACGCCGCCACCTTCACCATCGTGCTAGACGCGACGCTCGCGCGGATAGAACCGCCGTCCCGCTCTGCGTCGGAATCGGAGTTGGCAAGCTTCAAAGAGGCCCAGAAAGAGGCCGTGGCCAGCGTGCTCTCGCAGATGGAGGCGGTGGGCCTGGAGACCAACCTGTTCACGTACGGCAAGATGATCTACCTGTTGCTGCAGTCGGGCGGGGACCGGGCCACGGAGGCGGTCAAGGCGGTGCTCGCGCACCTCTGGGAGCAGGGCCACGAGCTCAGCCCGCACATCTACACGATGCTCGTGGAGCACTACTTCTCGCGGCAGCCGCCGGACCTGGCGTCGGTCGGCGAGCTGCTGCTGCGGGCGCGGAAGGGCCGCCACATCGCCAACGGCGCCCCCGAGATGGACCGCATCTTCTACGACCGCGTCGTCAAGGGCTACGCGCTGGCGGACCGGCCGGCCACCGCCCTCGACCTCTACTACCGCCTCAGCGGGGAGGGGTACCTCGTCACGCTGGGCGCGCAGGTGGAGCTGCTGCGCGTGCTGCTGCGGCACGGGCTCTTGGACGAGGCGAAGGGCCTTGTCGACAACACCAAGAGGCGCTTCGAGGAGCAGAACGGGGCGGCGGGTCTCGACGCCAACGACAGCTTCTGGCAGCACGGGTTCTGGGCCATCGCCGAGAGGCACCGGTTGGTCGAGTGGGGGCCGGGACTCGCTGCGGATGGCGGCAGCGGCGGCGGCGCGGCCGGAGCTGACGGTGCTCAGCATTAGGACCGGAGTTCGTAGGGTTGGTTCGATGATGGAAAGTAGGTAGAGACTTGTACAGAACTCTGGACTTGTATGATGAGGTAGCTTACTAGCCACACCTCCCTGTACCATACGGCGTAGTAGGAAACTCGTATTATAGGGAAATATCAAAATAGCGGAACCGAGCCGATCCCCATCCCTTGGTGGTGCCTTCCACCCGCAAAACTCCGGAGACTCCCAGACCGCCGCGTCTGAACGATGGAAACTAATCGACATCCCTAGCATGTGTAGGTCTATGTATGTATGTACAGTGTACAGCCCCTCGGGCGATATCAGGTATACGTCCCATGCATCACGACTCATCCATACGATCCCCACCGTCGTCCTCGTCCTCTTCACCTCCATCCCCCTCTCCACCCCTCCCTTTCTTGTCACCGGCCCCCTGCACCTCCCCGGCACCAGCGCCACCGCCGCCGCCGCCCAGGAGCGAGACGATCCTCTCGAGCCCCTCGACCTCGCCGCGCGCCAGCGAGCGGCCGCCGCCCTGCCACTCGCCGTCGCGGACCTCGCCGCCCCTGCCGAGCTCGAGGCCCTGCACGCTCTCGAGGTGGCGGCGCGCGGCGCCCTCGACGTACTCGAGGCGCTCGCGGCGCCAGCTCTTCTTCCTCCCCTTCTCGCCCTCTCCCGCCTCGCCGTCTCCGCCGTCGTCGACGGCCACGGACGCGGACGCGGACGACAGCGACGGGTCCCCGGGCGGGGGCGCCAGGTCCGGGGCCAGGGTCCGCAGGGACGCCGAGAGCGCGCGCAGCGCCTGCATCTGTGTCAGCGTGAAGGCCGTCGTGGTGCTGAGGGGTGCATCGGGCCCGGCCTCGGCGGCGAGGTCGGCCTTGCGGTGCAGGAAGGCGAAGGGGCTCTTCCCGCTGCCGCCCGCGTCGGCGGCGGCGGCGGCGTCGTCTCGGGGGAGGCCGTCGCTGTCGTCGGCGGCGGGTCTGGCGGCGGCGGTAGACGCGGACTCGCGCTTCACCTTGGAGTCGGCGGGGGCGCCGACGAGGCGCCGCAGGTCGCGGAGCAGGCGCTCGTTCCGCGCGTGCTCGGCCGTCAGCAGCGCGTTCAGCCGCATGCTCTCGCGCAGCTTGCGCCGCAGCCTGTTGATGCCCTCGAGGGTCGGGACGTCGGGGTCCGCCGTCGCGATCCCCTCCCCGTCCCCGCCCTCCTTCATCTCCTTGTCCTCGCCCGCCGCGGTAGCGTCATCGGCGGCGGCGGCGGCAGACGTAGCGCCGGTGGTCGCCGAGGAGGTGGCGGCGGCGGAGGAGGAGGAGGAGAAGTCCAGCCCCTCGTAGTGCGACAGGCGGATCCAGTCGCGCACGTCGGCGGGCCGCACGCACAGGATGTTGCGCAGCACGTAGATCTCGAACTTGTCGAAGTTGCGGTCGATGCTCGCGCAGAGCAGCGTCTCGAGCTGGTGCGTGCCGGCCTCGATCTCGTCCTTGGCCGCCTCGGCCGGGTCCGTCGCCCCTCCCGCCGCCGCCGCCGCATCCCGGGGCTGCCGTTGTTGCCTGCCGTTGTTGGCCCTGAAGCCCAGCGCCGCGGGCGGCGCGTTCAGGAGACCCTGCTCGACGCTGTTGAGGGCGCGCTCGGCGAGGATGTTGACGCTGTTGATGATGTCGTCGATGAGGCTCTAGCCAGGCCCGGGGGGTTCCCCGGATTTTGTTAGCGGAAACTTGAGTACATACATACGTACATGCATACATACATACGGACGGATGTGCAGGGGTATAATAGTGTGCGGAAGGGAAGAGAAGATGGATGAGGTGGGTATATACGTACGACTGGGGGGTAGCCGAAGTGTTCAGTCAGGAGCTCCGTGTCTGAATTCGAAGACGTCATGGTGGCTTATATCTCATTATAATTCTACCGTATCCTCGTATTTTGCGCAAGTTGTTGTCGTAGTTGTTGTTGTTGTTAAAATACCGGCAAAGACCACCACCACCACCTTCTCAATATGCGACGGGGAAAACGCGACGCGACTTCGGGGACGGGGGCATTAAGTGCATGTATGTATGTACGTATGTATGTATGTATCTATATATGTATGTACCGAGTACTGTCTTAAGTCAATATTTGGTTTGGTCTGGTTTGGAAAGGGGGCGGGGGGCCGGCGATGGAAACGGCGTGTTCAGGTTCCCCCCAATTGCCCATTGGAAAGTCCCGACACATGCCCCCGACGCCCCATGCAAGTCTCGATTGAGGCGCTGTGGCTGAGCACCTTACACCGTTATTACGTCACTTCAAGCCAGTCGATAACCAATGGATAGTGGGGCTCGTGGGATGAATACTGGGGATGAATACTGGGACGTCTTAGAGGCTAGTTAGAGCAACTGTGAACTGATGTCTGGTCTGGACTGACCGCAACTCACGAAGCAGCAACACAGTTAAGTACCTACACAGGGTTCAGCTCTAACGTCAGGACCCGACGAAGGTCATGTGGAAAAATGAAATAGAGATACCCAAACCAGAGTTATTATTACCTACAATCCGTTCTTCTTTTCTCTTTAACAAACGATAATCACATGCCTACATACCAATGGGCTATCATCAACCAAACACCCCCCTTATGCTAAGTAGGTAGTGGATAAGTAGGTACGAATCATGCCGGACTGGAAGGACATCGCGAAGAACGGCTGGCATCCCAAGAATGACCCGGGCATCTCCTCCATCAGGGGCTCTGTCGTAAGTCAACTACCCTATACTTATACGCATCTACTACTCGCATTACTGACCGCCCCCGGGCCACGACAGAAAGGCCTCGTCAACCGGGACAAGTCCTCGTCCTCGCCCAGGCCGACAGAAAGCCGCGCGCCGCCCGCGCGCCGAGAACCCCTCCCGGACCCGTCCTCGTTCGCCCCGCCTCCGAGACGCGTAGCGTCGGCGCAGGCTTCTCCCACCTCACCGGCTCCGCCGCCCGGTACTACGACTGCTGCTAGTACTGCTGCTCCCGGCGTCGTACCACAAGCGGCGGCGGGAGGGGGAGACTACTATCAACACCAGCAGCAGCAACAGGGCACGGCCGGCCCGCAGACGTCGCACCTGCCGCCGCCGCCGACGCTCCCGCCGCGTCTACCAGCGCGGGGCGCGAGCAGATCCCCGGTGCCGCCCGCGTCTGCGGCGAGCCCTGGCCCCGACGGCGCCGGCGCGGCACAGCAGCAGCCGAGCTACCTGAACCAGAGGGCCGCGGACCGGCTGGGCGCGGCGGGCATCTCGGTGCCGGCGCTGGGGATAGGGGGAGGAGGAGGAGGAGCGTCGGGCAAGGCGCCGGCACCGGCACCGGCACCGGCTTCCGTCGGTGGCGGCGGCGGCGACGGTGGTGGTTGTACGCCGTCGTCGTCGTCGTTGCATGGGTGTGCGTCTACGGCCAAGTCCAGGCTCTCGCCGGCGCTGGGGAACGGCGGCGGCGGGGGGGATAACGGTGGGAAGCCGCAGCTGAGCGAGCTGCAGGCGCGTTTTGCACGCCTCGGCACTTCCGCGACGGCGGCGTCGCCTTCATCTTCTTCATCATCAATGCAGAATCCGAACCCGAACTCTACGTCGTCTACTACGTCTCCCCTTACACCGTCGGCGGCTACTATATCTACGTTTGCTTCCGGTATGGTCGCCGGCGTCACCAAGAAGAAACCGCCTCCGCCGCCGCCGTCCAAGAAGAAGCCCGTCTTGCCCGGGTCTAGTAACAATACTGAGCCTGGAGAAGAAACTCCACCGCCCATACCTTTGGCGACAAGACCCAAGTTTTAGCTGAGAGATAGCCCATCGGATCTTCTACAACGATATCCCCAATACGCGGTCTCCGTAGTTAATTAGATTGATAGAAGACGAGTCACCACGAACGTCGATCACATGGATGTGGTAAACCGAAAGAGAAGTTCGTGTTTCATATAAGCCTTTAAGACCCGGGCGCCTAAAGTATCGTGGGGCGGACTCATGTGTTAGTCCAACAAGCCTGGAGTTCTAAGGTCAAATGCAACGTGAGTAACCCCAAGCCATATGCATCGTCACGTCGTTTCCCGGTTGCACCCCTTAAACCTTCATCTCGCTCAGACCATGCTTCCAGAGGGTGACATAGGGGGTGACACCATCCTCCCGATAGTTCAAGAGGACAACCCTGCATTCGCGCTTGTCAGTTATCGAGATCCATAAACCCACGCGCGCAGTGTAGTAGTGGTGGTGGAACTTACATTCCGTCAGGGTCCATCTCCGGGCCGGTGTAGAACTCGTAGTCCTTGAAGTTGGCGCTGATCTTCTTGAAGAAGTTCTGGGCCTTGGTCTGGAAATCCTTGATCTCCTCTTCCGAGGCACCCTTCTCCTTCAGCTTCTGCGAGAGGGTCTTGAGGTAGCCTGTGCGGGTGGGCAAACCAGTTAGTCAAGTGGTATATACATATAAGCACTCAGCGTAAGACCTGGACCGATGCCATATAAGGCGCACGCACCCTTCAGATATACGCCATAGCTCTTCTTGTCGAAGCTGGTGGGCTTGAGCTGGAAAGAGTGGATGATGTTGTTGACCTTCTCGACGGTGTCGTCAAGCTGCTCCTCGCCCTCCTCGGCGGAAGCGTTGGCGCCGATGTCGACATTGACAGCGCCGACCTCGATCATGGCGCAATCGGCCTCGTAGACGATGCCGTCGACCTCCTTGATGGGGAAGGAGTCGGAGAGGAGCTCATCCTCGTGCGACGAGCAGATGTCCTAGCGAGAAGCGTGAGAAGGAGAAAAGGAGAAAAGAAGAAAAAGATATCGAAAAAGAAAAAAAAGAAAAACACAGTCGCAAGTTGAGCCCGGGGCAAGACAAGGGGGAACGGAAATGCTCGATGGGTAAAAAACATACCTTGTAAATAATCATCTTGGTTTAAACTTGGAGGAAAATTGCGGGAAAAAAGACGACAAATAACGGTCAAATGGACAAGAAGAAAGTAGATGAAGGACGCGGAGGATTTCTCTGGCGGGTTGACGAAGAAAATCTACCCTTAAGTTTGGTTGAATGGAAGGCGAGAAGAGGGACAGTGAGGGGCAGCGGAATCTATGAGTGACTTCGATACATCGTGGGAGAGAAATTTTAGTGGGGAATGGCGGGGCAGACCGAACTAGACCAATTCGAAATCTAGATGTCGAACAGATGGCTGGCAGGTGTCAGTCGCGTCTTACTCTATGACCTCGAGATATGCGAATACCCGTTGCGGACAACTCCTCCTTTATCATCCCACCACACCAAATCATGTTTATCGCGTGTTGCATCCATCAGAGACAGCCCCTTCGAAGTAGGTACCTAGGTATTTAGGTTAGGTACATACCTAGCATTTGAAGTGCTTCTCCTTTCCCATCCTTTACTATCACACGCATGAT
Organism: Monosporascus sp. GIB2; assembly: GCA_004155935.1. Lineage (NCBI taxonomy): Eukaryota > Fungi > Ascomycota > Sordariomycetes > Xylariales > Monosporascus > Monosporascus sp. GIB2. The sequence continues at coordinate 45,038 of QJNV01000025.1, read as the reverse complement.
TGGCGCGAACCTCATCCATATACGCACCATACGAATACACTCTATCGGTTGAAGGACACACATTGGCTAGCATGAGGCACTCGTACCTGTCAGGTCATTTTAGGTTTTTAACTTTAATTACCTAGTAACGCGATAGTGGGCCGCACAGCTACCGGTACCTATCATTCCACATGCGCAGAGGTGGGTACAGGAGATGAAACTGCATATCGGTAGGAGTACCGATATACACATAGTAGTTGTGCTACATGGATTTCAAAGCATCATATGTACGTTAATTCATACCCAGACGCGCTAGACTTTGGAAACATTAGTAAGATAGACGGACAATTTACTCGGAGATATAAACGGAAATTGGGATGCTATTCACGAAAATTCCGCGTCCCATCAACCAGGTACGCTAATTGCATCCCATGATTTACTCTTGTGTTTCAATGCAAAGCGCGATTTATATGTACCTACCTGTGTAGCTGCCTACACATGGCCTTATGTACAAAGAAAGTATGGTACGGTCAGGAAAAACGTGAGAAACATATGATGATCGCACCTGTCCCTTGTTCGTCGTCCCTAGCCCGGTTACTCGGCCCCCGACAAGTACCGGTAGTAATTACACTCTTACATAAGCTATAATAAGTTAACGTCGTAGATCCTTTTAGGTAGCAGCATTGAATTCCTAGACTACTCAAGCAACTTTCTTCTTCACATTAACTTTTAAGAGGCTAAGTAGGCGTGCTCTCCTCTACTTAGCCCCTGTTGAATTGTAAGAACAAGAATACTCCCGTCTAATCATAATACCAGACTGTTACTGTTCCTCTCGGGTCCCCACCGAGACGGTTTTAACTGTTCCATCCTTTCCGGACATCCGCTGCTACCATCTTGGTAGCCTAGGTTGCCGCCATAGACCACCAAACAAACATATCGATACATTCATTCGCGACCGACTTGCACGCCCTGCTTAGATAATCCTCTACACCTACGACTCTGGTATCAACTTTCTCTCAACCTCGCGGGATAAAACTCGTCTGTCTCTCATTCAAGTCTTCCCCGCATGCCATTACATCGAGCCCTCCTCTGCATGGCGGCCGCCATTCGATCAGCCATGGCGAATAACTTCACGAGTTCAACAATAGCTTCTACCGACCTTCCGCCTTTGCCATCTTATACGCTGGTTGAGCGCCCTAGCCTAATACCATGGATATCTGACTCCTTGCTATCCACCTTTGCGCCCATAATCGCCTACTGGGTCGTCTCAGTATTCTTCCACGTCGTCGATGTCTACGACCTCTGGCCGCAGTACCGCCTACATACCCCCGCCGAAATCGCCCAGCGCAACCGGGCCACGCGCTATGAAGTTTTCCGCGACGTCATTTTCCAGCAGGTCATCCAGGCCGGCATGGGCTTCTTCCTTGGCGTCGTCGACCCCCCGCAGGTGACAGGCAAGGAGGAGTATGATGTGGCTGTCTGGGCCACGAGAATTCGGCTGGGCCAAAGAGCATTGCCCGCCATCCTCGCTCTGTTCGGGCTCAATGCCGCTGCCATCTCGAAGAATATGTCCGTATCGCATCCATTGCTTGCTGGCGCCTTGGCCGGTGGCCACTATCCTTTCCTCACGACCCGCCTCGCCGGTCCCGGCGGAAGCGCCGTGCCAGCTTTCGCGCCGTGGGAACTCCTAGTCGCCAGAATCATATACCATGGTATCATCCCCGCCATACAGTTCATGGTAGCCTTCGTCTTCTTAGATACTTGGCAATACTTCCTGCATCGTGCTATGCACGTGAACAAGTGGCTGTACAGTGCGTGGATCTGATATAACCCCCTTCTCGTCTGTGGACCTCGCGACTAATAAATCTTCAGTGACCTTCCACTCGAGGCACCACCGACTCTATGTTCCCTATGCCTACGGAGCATTGTACAACCATCCGTTCGAAGGCTTCCTCCTCGATACACTTGGTGCCGGACTTGCTTATAAGGTTGCCGGAATGACAGAACGGCAAGGCACGCTATTCTGGATCCTCTCGACGATCAAGACTGTCGACGACCACTGTGGATATTCCCTACCCTGGGACCCAATTCAGCACTTCTCGGGAAACAACGCGGCCTACCACGATATTCACCACCAGAGTTGGGGTATCAAGACGAACTTCTCCCAGCCATTCTTTACCTTCTGGGATGCTCTGCTGGGGACTATGTGGAAGGGTGACACATCCCTGAAATACGAGAGATCGAGGAACAAGTCTCAAGGGCACACGGAAATGGGCGCAAAGAAACCATCCGCCAAGGCTCAATAAGCACCCTCGAAACAACATCACTTATATCAAACCGGCATAACATTCGCTGTATAAATTCTAGGGGCGGGGAGTTTATCTTGTTGCGTATGGCGAAGGGGCTACTTGGATTGAATGATTGGCATCTTTTTCACGCCCGCACACGCATTACGGAGCATCGGAGCAGCGTTTTTTTTCTTTCTGGTCATCGACTTTCGCACGACACTGCCCCATCTACTTGAGCTGGGAGTAAAGACCTTGTGGAATGTGGCAATGTGTAGCATTGATCAAGGAGATGCCCTGGTGGCGGCCACGTTAATGAAGCCTATCGTCTCCCACGCTGTGGGATGGGAGAGTTGGGACAAGGGACGACGGGCTGCACTCCCCAAATTCGCGAGAGAGACATGTACAATTCGGTGCACACAGTCCTATAGCTATTCTCACCACATTATGTGGCTAATGGTAATATTGTTCTGTAATTCTGTGCATACGACGCCGATCTATGGCTCATACTATTGCTTGAAGCACCACGACTTTGTAAACACAAGTCGAGCAACTTCCAACCCTACAAAGTACGGGTTGGAGGTGTTTGCCATGATCACGTTTAAGCTAACAGCATTGCCGTCTAGCTTGTCGTATTGATATGCCATCCGTTTGGCGGTTCAGGCGCTTCAGTCACTCGACTGCCTAGAAGACCAGAAGCTTGGGCGGGGGGTTCGGGGGTCGTAGATAGGGCCGGAACGACTCGGTCTACCACGATGTACTGCTGATCGCCTGGAGTAGAGCGGCCGTGGTTTATTCGTCCCTCGGTCCATTCTGACATAATAAGGTACCCAGAGTCACACACACTTCCGGACTGGAGCGGCAGATGGCCGGGAGGTGGTTGCCGTACCTAGCCGGGTAGCCAGCTCATCAGGAGGAGCCAGTCTGTCGACGCGACTGCTCGGCAGAGGCATGGAGGGAGGGTAGGCCCCATTGCGCCATCGCTACTACCTACTTACTCTATGTTCCCTTTGGTGGTTAGTTACATTTCCACGGCTTTTCACTTACTCATCGGTCCAAGCGTGGAAATGAGTATGGCCAACTTAGGGGCGTGAACGTGTCTTACATACTCATATGCCAGCTCCGACTTTTTCATTATGCCGATATAATCATAGTACCTACCAGGGGTAAAGGCTTAGGGGACTGGCAAGGAGTGACTCGTCCACGAGGAGAACCGCGCTCCGATATCCGCGTCTTGGCCGACACGGACGGCAATTCCCCTTCTGCCCTTTTTTCTACGTATCGAGACGGAAATAGAACCAGATCTTAGATCCTGGATTTCATTAAGTCGGGTCCAGGGGGGACACCCAGGGGCTACCATGGTCCACCATTATGTATATGCCAGAGGGCTGTCTGTAGCTACCACCAACCCCAGCCTAGCCTTTGGTAGCACGTATATATAAGTATATATGCTTGAGCCCGGGACAGCCGCCCGCACGATGCCCCCAGATCCTCATGCATTCTCTGGGCTAACATGTTGCAACTTCTTGATTGTTACTCTGAGTCTTCTTGTCCGCGGAGGGTGTTGCTTGTCGATGATAGCATTGGTTCTTGGGGATTGCTGTTATTAATCGGCGTCTCCCGGATCCCGGCTCATACGCCCTTTCGTCCCGGGAAATGCAGCTCATTTTCGGACTATTCTCGAGAGAACTGTCGTGTGCCTACGGCGGACATCGTCCTCTCGATCAGGCACAGGTCGGTAGATGTTTGGATCCGCTTTGGGGATGGTGGACGAATGTAGCTGAGGTTGGCAATGGCGTTGGGAAGTCCTCCGTGGATAACATATACGTATAGCATACAGATGACCTTGAGACTTCTTGAATCATGACTAGCAGGGGAGGCACGTACCAGGACAATGATTATAGCACCGCCTTAGACGTAGGGCGGTGTAACATAGGCCACCGACCATCTCTGCCTACGATGAAATTAGCTATGACATACATACTATGCTGACGGATTCCAAAGGAGCAGATAGGTATTGGGGCATGTGTACGTTTTGAGACAGAGATGGTCCTCGTTTACTGTCTATGAGGGCGTGAGATAGAGTATGCTGGAGGACTGAAAAAGGGGCTATACTTGCTTCCTCGCGACTCGCACGTACAGACTAGATGAATCACTATGTAATCCCCATCCCAACAATATATATGTATATATTAAATTTAAAAAAAAAAATTTTTTGGTACTATTTAGGGTCCAATACCAGGGGAACCGTTGCCTCCCCCCACCCAAGGCGATGACGAAAATATCGTTTCGTCTGCCTTTGCCCGTGATCATGCAGCGCATACAAATAACAAATCCAGTAACGACATGGAAGAAGCGACCTTGTGCTTGCTTCACCGACAACAGAACCCATCACTTAAATGGCCGGACAGCTAAGCTTTCACGGGTAACCATGGCAGTGAATGCTGGACCGGCAGGGACTGGGTTTAACAAGAAAGAAATTCTTATGATGCCAGGGAGGGGCACCAATCGCTCATCCATGGACGGGCCTGTCCGCTCGTCATGCGTAACTCACAGCTACGTGCCGGAAACTACTGCTCCAGCGGGGCTACAACTCAGAGAGAGGTATCACACTCTGTCTGTCTGCAACGACCGTTCATGGGAGCGGGAAACGAACCGCAGCACAACACAAACACACACATGGGGCCCAAACCCCGGTAAGGGTCCATTGGCGACTTTAAATGGTTTTCCTCCCGAAACCGGAGGGGGATAAGAGACCGCCATCCTCGCGTGAGGGCCGGAAGGTACCCGGCTGCGCCGTATCCGGGCGTCTCCTCTCCTCTCCTCTATCATTCGTGCTAGGGTAAGGCCAGGGCAGATAGCATCTCCGTAGCTCTCTCTCCCCCTCTGGGAAAGAGGGAGAGTTGCTAGGAACGCCTCAGTCATCCGGGAACATCACACGAGGCGCAAAGGCGTGCGGCACGAAACTCGCTTTCACCGTCAAAGCGGCGCCGAGGTAGGGAGCCTTCGGTAGCTGATAAGCAGCAGCGTACATGTCCCGTCGTGTCAGGTTCCGGCGTAGGTATGTAGGACAGCTGCTGCGGATGTGCCCTGGCTGTGTGCGCGCATTGAATACCTACTGGCTCCTAGGCCCGGAGTCCGGGAATAGAGAAGTTCGATAGGGATGGAGAGGTAGTCCCATACATCGATTCCGACGTTACCGCGGGGCAGAACCTGGAGGGGGGACGCAGATGGACTCGCTCACTCCGGACCGGGAGATCAAGGGGCGTGTCCCCGGAAGGCTTCGACCTAGCTACATAAGCGGAGAGGCAGTCCGTGTCGTTTTGAACAACGGCCAGGCAGTGAAGCAATCACGCGGGCGGTGGTATCGAGGAAAAGCGACGGGTCCAGAGGGGAGGAGACCTGGTATACGAGTCGGTGCCATCCATAATAATATCCGTCCGTATATCTAGGTATCTGGGTACATACCATAGAGCCGTAGGATGTAAAATAGTCTGGCTATGGGAAGTGGTGAGCAAGACACTTTAACTCCTCCATGATGCCGCGGAAGAATACCATCTCTCGGCCCGGCCTACCAAAGGTTGTCGAATGCCATTACTACGCTCGTCGTGAAGATAGGGGGGCTCACTACTGTAACTATCCCTAATACACGGTGGCCTTAACCCAGCTGACGCTGCCATGCGCCCTGCTAGCAGTGGAGCAATAAATCGAGTCATTCTGCGGCCGGATATGGTAGAAGGGAAGGGGGGGTTCGAAATTCAACCGGGGCGACGGGGTGGCTCATTAGGTAGTAGCCTCCTAGGTTTGGAGGCAGACCTGGGGTTGATCCGGAGATCCGTTATCTGGCAATGCGAAGCTTACAACAGAGCACGACGAAAGTTCCATAGACGACCTGGAAGTGCTAGCTACAACTAGAGCTCCTATCTCGTTTGAGTTGCCATGCGGTAGTGGCATATAACTTTTGAAGACCTAGGTCACATACCCAACTTCATCATCTGCATCGTTATTAAGCTTTTACTAGGCAACTCAACTAATTCCATGCCGCTCAGACAAAGTACACGGACGCCTTTCAGATGCCAACGAGCCTTTGATTTAGTCTACCGGGACTCGGACATGGTGTCTCTGGAGGCCAAGCTATAGTGCGTATTTCGTACGTAGTTCATACAAGATCCCGAGCTCACACGGCCGAAGTTTGTGGTTCTAGAGCGGTCATATCGTAATAATCCTATCAACCTAGACAATTAACCAAACCCTGTGATATACAATACCGCAGCTGCGCAGTACGATACAAGAATAGAAAGAAAAAACCAGTCGTGATTTCGCCACCTTGGGGGTTTAGAACTAGCTGGACGTCCTAGCTAGAACACTGATCGTACTCATACATATCGACTACTTACTAGTTTCCCCGGAGACTTCCTAACTAGCTGGGTACAAGGTTGAGCTGTAGAACGAGGCGCGGATATGTAGCTGGTCGGCCGTCGGCCGGCCACGGAGCACCAGGATCAGCCATCAAGAATGACGGAACTAAGGGGCGAAAACGTTAGCCTTAGACCATATAGCATGTCCCGCCTATATTGATCCGCCCATGGAATATCCTGACGGCCGAGGTTATAGAACCACTTAGTTCCACGCAGCATCTGGAAAGGCTCGACCAGCCTGGATGAGACTGCGTTCGATACCTCAACTGACGTTCGGGGCCACTTGGCTCACGGTGGTCACATAGGGGGACACCTAGCTGGCTAGCCAGTTGCACACTTGTGCTCGAGAATAGTCAATAACCCCGAATGGCAAAACCGAGCACGGATGCCGTACGTAATCCTGCCGAGCAACAACATCAGTGATGTCCTTGTACGTTCTGACGTACTGTCGCCTGACCAAGCTTTGCGATACTTGGTGGGGTACCGTGCTCTGAGAGGTCCTAAGGGGCGATTAACCGCGGTGATTTGCAATGAGGTTGCCATTAGATCTCGCACAGGTTACGCGATACGCAATGCTTATCGGGCAAGTTCCCCTTCTGGATCCCCGAGTTTTATGCGGAAGATAATGCCAAGCGGCCGTCACAATGGCGGACCTATCAGCCAACGGGTGCGCGGGGGGCCACTGGTTTCAGATGTCGATCTCTTCTCCCCTGCGCGGCATGGCCTCGCAGCTAGTAGGCCGCCATTGGGGCCGCGAATGATCCAGGGCCACTCGGCGCATCTCGGACTGGCTATGGCCATCCCGGCCATCGTGATAGCGCTCTTGTCTTTGCTCAACCAAAATTAGAAATGTTATGTACGGTCTTCGAATGGAGTTGTACAGGACAACTCGAGACAAGCCAAGTCTGGAAGGCGTTCGTGGATTTGAGAGAAACACAACTGCGGGCTTCGAAATGGTATCCTGGGAGGAGAGGCTATCGGCTAGGAGCTTACTCCGAGTGAGCATATCGACGGGCTTGTGCGATGCTTCTGGAAGAGTGCCTGGAAAAGTCCAACCTTCGGTGGATCACCAACGCATGTGATTTTCCTGTCAATGTTTCAGAAGCATAACTCGTGAAAAGAGATGTCGTCAAAGCGCCGTGGTCCCGCCATGAACGGGAAAGACAGATAGGGGTTGCAATATGGCATCCCACCCCGCCGCCGCCGTCGGAGCCTGTTGAGGCCCTGTCGACCATAGCTGTGAGGTTCTAAAGGGCTGAAACAAGCCGATCTCTTATTCGCCTGGTGACAAGTAATACCCAGACATGAAACGAGGAGACTGTGGAGTTACGACCAAGCGGCTAACATGGGGAAAAGGAGTATCCATGGCGGCATCCATGGATATTGCGGCGGGACCCAAGGAAGAAATTAACAAATCATTCCGACAGTAGCAGATCAGGTCCTCCGTGACAGTAGATACGTATAGTAGTAAGTATTAACGGCAGCACTTCAAACAATATGATCTCTTGATCGGTTGCCGCTGGAATAAAGTCTGGAAACCCCTAGGGCTTCTTGGACTTGCTGGATTTTGTGAAACACGAAACAGAGGCGTGGTAACTCGGATTTCAACTTACTGTACATTCTGAAGCAGCGCTTCTGCTCAAGGCTTGGGTTGGGAAAGAAGGTTTCCATCAATCCTTCGGCCGGACCATTAGATGACAGCGATGATTTCGTCGTCTGGGGAGCACCTTGCTGCCGGGATCAGTGGACGTATTGGATCCTCGGTACAACCATCGCAATGCAAGGCGATGACTAGACTTTTTGCTGGAGTACTCCACCCATCGGGGATTTAAAACAAGCGCGGTCATCATGATCCCTTGCCAACGCCCAGGTGGTTGTGGATATACGACAATCAGTATTATTCTCCGAATGCCCAGCAGCGCGTCGAAGAAGCCCCGGCGTGGCACGGCGGGGATGGGAACTCATTCGCTTTAGCAGCCGAACCGACCCGTATGTGTCTAGCCGCCAAGTTTAGTAACCAGCTCGGAACAGGCTTTTCAGACGCGGGAGCGGGTCGGTAAAAGACTGTGAAGTAATCTACCCCAGAGCACACATGGCCGGAAATTGGCCCGCAGCAGTTGACAGGCAGCCTGGCGTGTGCCCAGGCTCTGAGCGTCTAAAAGTAGTAGCGTATGAACTAGTTCAGAAGAATGTGATTCCCGTTACCAACATTGTAGTAGCGAAAAAACTCGACTGATTGAGAATTCAGCCGCAAATCCGCACTAGCCTGTCTTATGCCCGCTGGTCATGGCTTGGGGAGTCGAAGAGGTTGACGGATTCTCTTCGAGGCAGTCGTCCCTTGCAGATCCGTTCTGGAAGACCGGAACTCATTTGTGTGTGTGATGAAGGGACCAAGTTTCATCGTCCTAAATAGGAAGTTGCACTAACCTCATGAACTGGCACCAGAGTCCGCTGCGCCTGTTTCAGAAATCTCGTGCCTGAATACGTTGACAGATTAGATCAAGCTGACGAGTATTTCAACCATGTGCGGACAAGCGTCTGCGATGGATTCTACCATTGTTAAAGAGAACTAATACCGTACTTGAGGTGGCTGGTCCCTTATCCTGCATAAGTGCCCCGACGCTTTCTCAGGCACACCAATGAGACGAGGCCTCGAGTGCCTGCGTGACGTGCTAGACGCTCCGTCAGCTTGGCACCTCACAATGTTTATTTCGTTTAGAGAAACTCCAAAGCTGTAAGCTCCAACTCGGTTCAAATGTTTTTGTGATGTCTCCTGAAGTCGAGCCTCTTGTGCTTAGCAAGCCAATTCGTGGCGTGGCGGTGCTTGGCAGACTAGCCTGTAGCCCACCTAACCCAAGTGAACCGAGGCATTGGGGTTTGAGAGACTTCTCGGGTGCGTGTGCAACTGTCACGGCTCATCAAAGTTGGCAATTCGGGCCGTAGAAACAGATTTATGTGGCGGTCTAGAACCAGGATACCTGACGGAATTCAGATGCAGGAAGAGAATACCACCATGTATGTCATGATATAATGCAGGTGTATGCAATCCTGTAAAGATGTTTCGGCCGGTTGAAGGAATCCGTGGGGGGAATTTACAACGGTTTTCAGTTGCAAAGGCTGAAATTCTGCTAAGTCCGAATACCGCGCATCAATATTGTCCTGTACCGGGATACGGGCCCAGATTCGGACGACGTCAGGAACTTCTTGACCGGAACATACGTGGGCGCTATGCCGCCCTGTCCACTTGGTTAAGCGTCTATAGACCCCATAGCACATGACTGGAGTCTCACGATATCCATTTAGGTGATATTGATTAAGCAGATTTTCTCGAACTTCCATCCCCAGCGCCATTATAGGTTGAGAACCGAGCCGCCAGGGCGCACTTCGCCGACCATCAATTCATGCGGCCACCGTAGTATATATGGAAAGCGCAGGCCATTCGAGGGGGTCACCAGCAGGTCAGACTAACGAGATGCAAAGCGGCGGCTCCGGCCTTGATGAATTTCTATTTTTGTCAACGCCGCGTCCGATAACGAAACGTGAGATCCAACGGACCGACGACACACAAGCTAGCCAATCAACTGCCCGAGGTGCGCAGTTTCTTGTAGCCCCCCAGCAAATGTAGGCGATACGCGACCCAGATGTCAAGCTCTTCAGCCATGCCATTGGTGGTCTAGAATGGTACCAGTGGATGGAAGCCGTAGGGCGATCGTGAAACTTGGGCCGCACAGAATTAAGCTTCGCCTAAAGCTCGAGCCCCAAGATATTTGAAACGAGCGGATCGAAGAGATTCCCATTTCCTAGTGCCTGTTGATGCACACTGGCAGATTGACGATCTGGCCGCGACATATGGACACTCGATTCTTTTTTGCTGGCACTGAAAAAGGTTGGTTGGTCTGATTGGTATCTGCAGTTACTTGAGTGTCACTGTGGCGCATCGGATGACTACCACCTAGGTAGGTATGATTTGTCCTGCAGGTGTTTAGACATCTGGGAGCGTCACGCCAGCTAGTCTACCAAACCTGAGGGGTGCTTTTCACTCTATTTGACAACCCACCGACACCCCGTTTACCAGCATTCGGTTCGCGAATTGCCACTAGGTTGAGGACAGATTCGTTCCCGTGGCGCGCGACAGGTTTCTGTATGAAGTCGTACCGAGTGACAATTTACAGTAGGGCACCTGTTTAGGTATGGAGTGCATGCCTTGTACTCCGTGCGTAAAGTATGTATACAATTCGATTCACTATCAAGGCCCTTTGCCGTCCAAGAAGATCGGGGGCACTCCCCTTCAGAGTGTCGTTTGTAGGACGGTTGACTGTTATGCCCGGGCACCAGCTGTCCCGTCGAAGTTTGCAGCCCGTCTAGATATTAGGGTTGCATTTGCGAGCCTTAGTAAAATTGCAGAGTTGTTTTGCATCGCGTGACGTTGCTGCAGCATGGCCTTAGATTCCCCAACCAACTGCTCTGCTTGAAGAGGACCGGCATCGCATCCGACGATGTATCATTTGGGATGTTAATCAGCGTGGTGTCCCCCCTCCCCAGGCTCGCCCAGCTCTTGTCATCTTGCTTGAGGCATCACTCGTCATAAACTCATAAACGGGTGGGTCGTACGGGGTGGCTACTCGTTAGGTAGGTATCCACATGGAGAAAGTTACTATTTCCAGCTGGTGTATGCAGTAAGTCCTGTATCTAATGTAGGTAGATGTCGTTGACGAGAAAACGATACACGTACATAGTAAGGTGCCCGCAAAATAGTGTCACGACCAAACGAGTGGAATCCGGCTTTTTGTGGGTTGCGGTGGCTGGAAAGGTCCATTTCGCGCCATTTCGGGATGTTGCGATTGTTTCACATTGTGCGTTATGCTGGACTTGGCGATCAAACATACGGTAGACTGACTGTGCTAGGCACCATGCCGCTGCATGCTCGCCTGCCCCCCCTTTCGAGAAACCTTGCCTGCCGAGTTGTTACCCCACATCGAAATCATCACCAACCATTGTGCTTTGATCATCATCGCTTTTGGCCGTGTAAATGTCCGAGCTATGGAGCAGAGCAGCACGCCTTTCTTTATTGGGAGAACTTTTTTGGCTAAGTAAGTATATGCCCAGAGCTTTGCAAATAGTCCGACCAATTGCCCTTCTTGGAAAGACGACATGTGCGAAGGCAGACTTCTGTAGGTTTCTGTCAGCTTTCGGATTTAAAGCATCTAGTTGCATTTCGCCGACCATCGTATAAGAGACAGAGATGTCGAAAGTAGTACAGCGCGGCTAGTAAACTCAAGAGCTAAGTCTCCAGTTAGCGTGAACATTGGCTCGGCACCGTAATTATTGGCTTGATTTTCTTGAAACATTTTCCCTTTTTATACATAATGCGGAGGTTGTATAAAACCAACCATACCGGAGCACGTGGCTTTATGAATGGAAGAGTTCGTCTCGCTTGCCTCATAATACACGGGCTGTTAAGCGCTTAGCTGTAGAGGAATTCATGACTTCCTAATAAGATGTTGATGACCCTCTCAACTATATGTTAACTCACGCAAGCGGAATTATGATTTCTAGATAGAATTACGGTTACGAGCTGAGAGGTATCACATCCACACATCCACACAGAATGAACCGTTCACCAGTGAATGGAGCGAGCGCATACCCATGGCCTACGGTTGACGTCCGAGTAAGCTGCCGCCGTGGTGGAGGCATGACCTATTTTTTGACAGAGTGCAGGTGTGGGGCTGGAATGGGTGGATCAAATTGAGGGAAAAGATTAGCGCCGATGATTGTGGCCCGCACGTTGATGCAATGCAAGGGGAGTTCAGTGCTGCAGCAGACGCGTTTCAGATTCAACCACTCTTGCCCACGTTCCGTTGGCACCAAGGTAGGTTTAGGGGCACCGCCCTCCCCGTCGGCCTTACCTTGACGAACGGAGCACCTCCATAGGGCGTGCCATGCGACGACGGGTAAAGTAGCGCACTTGGTGCGTAAGTGCAGGCGGGAGTACTACCTCAAGGAGATGTCTCTCTGCCACAGTGGACGGGAGGTGGAGAGAGGACTTATTATTCCCTTCACGAACGAAGATCGAGCTCCTTCATCTGGTTCGCGCTCTTAACTAACATATTGAACGAATGACAAGTTGATAATCACGGTCTTAGGCTTCATCCCCATATCTAGGGCATAGGCATACTTAATAGGGCACTTCTTGTAGTGTGTTTGTCTAATTGATACAACGCTCTCTTACATACCTAGGTATCACAGATAGTTTGTTTCTCTGGGCTGGCCCTGACAGATATAGTATTTCGAAACACAGTTTGGGAACCTGGCGGCCCAAGACAACTCAGGCCAACCGGCTCTGGGCGGCCGTCACCGTGTGTACAGTAAGCTCTGACGAAGCCGAGTAAGAATAAGCAAGAACAAACTCCGGTAGAGAGCCCGACTCTCGAATTCTTGCCTTTTTCGGTACCGGTAATTACGAAATTGAACCTTGCGCGTTAGTCTCTCGGCTGCGGAGAGATTCTCATACTAAGTTTAGTAATATGCCTCTTTTATGCACTAATACTACACTACTAGGGAGCAATCGGAAATTAGCTACCAACTGCCCCATCGCCGCCCCCGCCTGACCGATTGTCTGCAACTGGATACGTCTTCGACTACTTACATAGTATTGTGGGCAAATAGTTGAAGGGGAAGTGGTAGCCAACAAGAGACACCAAGAAGAAACGTCTTTTGGCATGGCCTTTTTTCTACTACTCCGTAAGGTTCTCTTGTGTTGTTGCTACCTAGTGTGTCACGAGGAAGTGTCTGCTAAGGAATTTCGGCTGCTAAAACCTCCCCCATTTTATTACAACTGAGTTGCCTTAACGAGCGCTTCTCTACACTTTATACGAAGTTGACTTGGGCATCCAATTCCTTCTGTTCGCAATGTAACTCAACGACGAAAACTTGTACCCTCCGAGTGCTTGTTTCCGGGCTGCTTGATTATAACAATACGCGTGGGACGCCCCTTATCTTTGCAGAAGGGCATGCAATAGGAAGATATCGTAATTCCTAGACTCCACAAACCAGGTATAGCGACATACGTCCGTGCGTATGCAAGATCTATGAAAATCAAAGCGCGGATCCCGTGACCAGGAGAGCCACTACAGTGAGTGGTATAAGTCCGCGTAACTGAACCCTTGCGATCTGATCTTCATGGCGCAAGTAGCCTCCTGCAAATGCACGGACAGCCAGACATCCTCGGAATCTCCTCTCCGTTACACGTACATCTGCATTGTGGCTTCGTACTCCGTTCTTAGCAGTGAGGGTTGTGGCTGACACGTAACCCTAGTATGACTTCAGCAACTCGTTTTCCGCGAGTGATATACTCAGCTAGCAGCACCATGGCATGCAGATAAGATGCGAGAATCTTTGGACCCGAGCGTATGGAAAGTGAGTAAAGCTGACTTGTAAGGCCATCGCAATGCCAAGAAAGAAAAAGAGGTGGCAGGCAATGAATGGGCTTAAATCTGATCTCCTCTCCACGCTCCGTAGATCGGTAGATATACCCATGCACATCTCGACGCATGGAGAGCGAGGCTCAATTAGAGGTGGCAAAGTTAAAACCATCCGACATATATAAGGATAGGCTTCATACGATCCGTAAAAACTAAAACCTACTGATCGAACCCGAGGGACGTCAGGCTGTCTTCCAGTCCCCGATTCGGTGTTCGGACCTCGTTCCGATGAACGTCCTACATGTAGGTGCCTACATACAATGCCCCATCACCGACGAGATGTTGGCAACTCTATAATATTTTCCGCCCTAACAGACGTCCTTGACGGTTCATAGGAACTGGTTGTAAAGACTGCATGTGAGTGAGTGTAGTAACAAGTGACTTTACTTCGTAATAGTACTTAAGTACTTCATTACCAGCCTCGCTCGCAGTCTCTGGAGACTTTCGCCCCTATGTCTTCTCCATGAGTGCAAATTATGTACACTGAACTGCTGGGCCCGCCTATGACTCCAAAATGGGATCAAGCCGCCGCTACCAAATGCCGCTACGCTCGAATCGTAGGCGGGAGTCGTATTCGCCCAATCACTCTTATTCCGACGGACAGCTTACACGCCTACCAAGCCAGGTACAACCCAGTCAACGCCTCACATATGCATCCCTTACTGTACAGAGTGGTATTTTCTCTTATGTACATGCAGAGGATACTCGGCTGATTGGGCGAAATTCAACAACTCTGCCATGTACCTGCCGTGCTCACTCCACTTGAATTTGATCGTTCTTATTGGACGATAACTGTGGGGTGGTTCCGTATACATCCATCCGTCTACCACCCATCCGCCCAGGGAACCCCCCTTGAACCGTTTTTTTCTTCCAACAGGATCCCATTTTTACTTATGTAAAAGCTTCGAACTTGCCCAATTTAGTGACCAGGCCTGCGTGTTCTGATCAAGGTGGTGTGCACATCCCGTACCTTTGTACTCTGTACCTACCTGGCGCATCCGTATCCCAATCAAAGTCGCGCCTGTTTTTGGGAGGGGGGTTCCTCGCATTGGACTAGCCAGGGAGCTAGCTCTAGCCCTTCGTTGTGTTAGATGTCGGGTAGTAGTAATAATAATACCTAACTCTACTTAGAACCAGAGGAAATCATTAAACCCCCATGGTTTCCACCACACAGTCTTACCCTCCTCTCCCGATTCTCTCCCCCCCCTTTAACCCAATTCAATCCCGAATCTTCTGTGAAAGATCGATTCTATTCAGAATAGCCTCTCTTTTTTTTCTTTTCCCTTTTCCTACCATATCTCTCTCGCCCGTCCCGCTTGTGTGGTCGCCCGAACTATAACTGTCCCCGAATTGATTATTGAGGGAGTTCGCACCACACAAAGTACGTTCTTCAACACCCCCCGTGGACGATTCATTTCTACTTTTAATAGGTTAAGCGAGCAAGTCGGCCGGCAAGGTTTCTTCTCACCTTGGATTCTCTACCACCCCTCTGCTGATCGTGTTGATCCTCGTGGTATATTGCCGCTTATCACTACTTCTTTTTCTCCTCTGGTTGTTCCAATTTAAAGGGCAGAGATTTAATTCGATTGAGCGCCTGGTGTCGGTTTCGCTCTGTTATCCACATAAAGAGGCTGGACGAAGCAGATCACTGGCGAATTCTCTGCCTGCGAGGGTTTCGACGACACCGAATCGCACCGCAATCATATCAGTCACGCTTTCGCTTCGACGCACAGTTCGAGCACGCTTCGGACTGCTGGATCGCATCGAGTGCTTAGCACCTTCACCTTGACGGTTTACTCCGATATCCGACCATTCGCTTGACGCAGATTGGGAATTTACTATCATCTATACTACGTACGGGCTGGTCTCGGCATACACTACACGGAAGCCCTAGCGACTGACTGCGACGGCGACCAGCTGTATTGAACCGTTATTCCGTCTTCAGAAGGCAGCGCCTTGGAGGATCCTATCGACCTCTCCCTTGGTTGCGACGATCACCCGATACGCGAACGATACAGGAAGCACGGCCTTCCCGCTAATGAACTATTAGTCATCCGTAGCTCGGACGACGACGTACAACTTTCCATTAGTGAAAAGTTGGACTCCACTGGCGATATCCATTGCCTTAGTTTTGTTTTAGTCGGTCTGAAGGTAGTGGTGTAGTACGTTATGTACTCACATCAATCAACCATGGCTTCTGCAGCGCCGCAAAAACCAGAAACATTCATGCTGAGCGCGGAGGCGCAGCAAGCGTTACCACAGGATGCCCAAGTCGCGCTCCAGCAGGTTGACAACCGTAAGTTTCCCCGCCTATCTCTATGTCGTGTCGCTTCCAAGACTCACGGTATATTGCAGTCAAATACTTCCTCATCTCAGCGCCTGTCGAATGGATGCCCGACCAGTTCATTCGGAGATTTCTGTTACCAACTGGCGAATATGTCTCTTGTGTACTGTGGAACAACCTTTTCCATATATCTGGAACTGATATCGTGCGATGTCTCTCCTTCCGATTCCAGGCCTTCGGGCGGCCGGTGAAGAACTCGAAGAAGTTCGAAGAGGGTATCTTTTCTGATTTGAGAAACCTCAAGTCTGGATCGGATGCGTCCCTTGAAGAGCCCAAGAGCCAGTTCCTAGACTTCTTGTACAAGAACAACTGCATTCGAACACAGAAGAAACAGAAGGTTTTCTATTGGTATAGCGTTCCCCATGACCGCCTTTTCCTCGACGCTCTAGAACGAGACCTGAAGAGGGAAAAGATGGGCCAGGAGGCTACCACTGTGGCTGTGAGCGAACCTGCCCTCTCGTTCCAGTACGACTCCTCGCAGTCGCTATATGAGCAGTTGACCAAGGCGCAACAAGCCAATTCATCCTCGTTCAACGCCCAGCCGGTCTCTTTCTCTCAGTCGCAAGCCCCGTCGCCCGTCATGAGGGCGATAGACTCGATGCCCCCTCCTCAAATGATCCCTCAGACGATGGGCCCTTTATCGGATGGTATGGACGCCATGGCTCAGTACGGCACCATGGCGGGCATGACCCCGACGATGCAGCAGCAGGTCCAGCATGTCCCCCAGCAGGTACAGCACGTCCAGCACGTCCAGCACCAGGTGGTCAAGAGGGAGCCTGATTACGCCCGCGTTCAGTACAACCAGAACGGAATTCCAATAACGCAGAGTCACCAGCGCCACGCGTCCATGCCCGCATTTCACCTCGAATATTCTCCTGCGCCTTCCTTCGTTTCTTCTCAGTATGAGGACTACCCTAATCGGGGTGTTTCTTACGAGCCTATTACACCGCCTCAGCACGGCCTCGGAATGGGTTCTGAGCCTGCATACATTGCAAATGAAGAGACGGGGCTGTATTCAGTCATCCCGGATCATCTCGGCGGTGTAAATACCTTGAATGGAATGATGCAGCTGCCGCCATCAAACCTCGCTGGACCCCAATTCACGCGTGGATACGGCGCTAACAGCGTCTACTCGGTCATCGAAGGCTCGCCGACGTATAAGCAGAGAAGACGGCGCTCGTCCATCCCGCCATCCATGTCGGCCATGGCAGCCGCGACAGCTCAGGTCCAGGCAGTTGGTCACCGACCAGATCTCAGAAGGTCCGTCTCGACTTCGGTCGGGCCCGTGGCTGAAGGTGATGAGTCTCAAAATAACTCGCCTCCGGGACTGTCCTATAGCAACTCTGCCATCTCGATGAACGGCCAGCAACATAAGGAGTTGATGAACATGTCGAGACATGGAACTCCCTTGTCGACTGTTGAAGACAGCCCAGCCATGAATCCCATGACTCTCCAACAGGAATACGCCCATATCGCCCACGAGGATTTAAGTGGGGAGAGATGCTTGAACGAGCAGCGGGCACCGCAGGCGGCGCCTAATGTGCTCCGCCGCGCGCGCTCAGCAACCGTCATGGAGATTGGTCCTTATCCGCAGAAGTCTCACTCATGCCCGATTCCCACGTGCGGCCGCCTGTTCAAGCGTCTCGAGCACCTGAAGAGGTGAGATAGGTCTCGTTTCATTGCAACTCTATGTGGCGCGCCGAAGTGTATCTAACCATAATTTAGACACGTCAGAACCCACACACAAGAAAGACCCTACATCTGCCCCCAATGTGGCAAGGCGTTCTCTAGATCAGATAACCTAGCACAGTATGGTCCCCAGCCCTCTCATTTATGTGCCTTTCCTTCCGTCGGTTCGGGGGTGCTCTGAGGAATGATAATTCAGACCGCGTGCACCTTGGGGCGGGAAGATCATTCCGTCCCAGTCCCCCAACCACATGTTACTGGCTCGTCACTTTCGAAACCCTTGCCCTGGATTTATAGCGCCTTCTGTTGAACATGGCGGCTAACAGATGTCGTAGACATAAGCGCACACACGAACGTGGTGACGGCGCGGAAGGCGGCCTATCTCTATCGGGCGAAGAAGAGGAAGAGTTCTCTGGCGAAGATCATCTTGGCCCTCTCGAGGAAGCCTCACCTACTTCGGAAGGGGGTTACGTTTCGACGTCGCTCAACTCGGTCGCCAACTCGGCCCAGCCAAATGGCAACATGACGCATGGGCCAGCCTTCAATCCGCTTCACACGCTGAGCATGCCCATGACGATGAGCACGCCGACGGGTGCTATGATGTAACTTGATTCTTGCGTTTTTTTCGGTTTTTTCCCCCCTCCTTTCTCCTAGCGGTTATATCACGACGGGACACGGCATTAGAGTACGGTCGAGTATCATGCTCGCCTCTGGCCTATTAGGCCTGGTTTCGGGGTTCTAGCGGGTTCATTTGTACAGGCATTTTTGCGCGGCTGGGGAGTTGGCCCAGGCACAGAAGGCTGCCGAGGGCGGGCGCGAGAGGTCCTCGGAACTTATTGATGCAGCACGACATTTTTCATTTCTTATACACAAGGATACCAAAAGTCATTGACTTGATAGATGGTGCGATGGAAGCTCAGATGTGAGCGGGCCGATGGCCACATGGTCTCGAAAGACGCAGACCACAGGCGAGGCGGGACTCGTGCATATTGTGTATATATCCCCCTTTTGCTTTATTCTTTTCGCCCTTCTCTTTTCTGTTGTATCTTCCTTCGCACAGTCGAGAGTAAGGACACAGAATTCAGTTGATTTCAAGCATTGTTTTCTTTCTGTTTACGCCACGCTTGGCTTTTGAAGCGTTTTTCTTCCACACAAGGGACTTTGACTCGGAGGGGACCACATAGAGAACCGAGACCTCGTAGGGGGGTATTAGTAAATGAAAGGTGTAAAACAAGCAGCGCTATAGGTGTGCTTTCTTTAAGTTCGTGTCCTTTCAGGGCGCGCGCCAGAGTTCGTAACGAAGTACGGTACGTGGGGGGCCTTCCCGACCGGCGAGTCCTTCAAAAGCGTCCAAAGTTCGCCCCGGGCGTATGCATCTATCTGTCCATCCATGGGCGACGGCTTCTCCGAGATACCGGGCTTAGGATTGTAATCGCGAGTCTTTCGATGCGCGAGAGAGTAGGTAGGGAGAGCTCAGGTTTTTAGTCCAGACGTGGTTTGAGAGCTTTTTATTTATTTTATGTTTTCCCCCACCGCCCGAAGAAGGATGAGTGGAAGGAAGACTGGACCGGTTCAAAGTGTTCTTGTGCCCGTTGCCCCATGCGAAAGAGATAGATGGACTCCGAGGGGGGATCCAGGGGCGCTTTCGCAGTGCTTATCGGCCGGCTGTGTGGTTTATTTTCCGTCCGTCATCTCGACTGCCCGGACACACACACACACAGAGAGAGAGAGATATGTCCGCTGGGGGGTCGCGGGAACACCGTACGGTTGATGATGGCGCACGCACGCATGGCATGGTGCATGTTTTGCCCCAGCCACCTACCTTCTCATTTACGGGGCCAAATCATCTTTCGGGGGTTATTATTCAGATCGGGTGAAACGGAACATGAAGGGGGACATCTCGCTTTTCGCTTCCATCGGAGGAAATATGACATAGATGGCTGAATGGGCTGGGCATGTTTTTGTTCGCATTCTAGACGCAACATGCGCTTCGCTGCTTGCGTGCGTCCTGCGAGAAACTCCGGGATTCTCTCCCAACCAAAACCTACATCGTAGTATTTCCGAAGAGTTGAATGACCCATCGTTAAGCAGGCCTCCCGGGTATATATATATATATACATATATATGTATCCGTCCACCCAAACGTGTCCACACCTAGCCGTACTACACCACCTCACCTCCGCCTCTTCTTCCCCTTCGTCATGCCCCTACCGCCACCGCTCCCCTGGATCTCGCTGATGTCCCTGCGGCTGAGCTTCAGCATGCCGTTGCGCAGCCTGCCCACGGCCGGGGCGTCGACGGCTATCCTATCAACGCCGCCCTTCTTTCTCCTCTCGCCACCGCCGCCACCACCCCTGCCCCCGCCCTTACCCTTGGCGCCGAACCCGCGCAGCCAGTCGCCCGCGGCCGGCACAACGCCGCCGCCGCCGCTCTTGCGCTCGAGCACGACGCCGTTCTCGCGCGCCTCCCTGCGCCGCTTGTCTTCCCTGGCGGCCGCGGCCCCCGCGATGCCCTTGCGGATCCCCATGGGCATGCGCGCCTGCGCGTACACGCTGCGCTTGGACCCGAGCGCCGCGAGCCGCAGGTCGTTGGCGAGGTGGCGGTTGCGGCCCGCGTGCTCCGTCGCGGTGCTGTTGTTCGAGGTGGCCGTGGAGGAGGAGGGGGACTTGGAGAACAGGTGCGATTCCGCGAGGAGCCGCTGCAGCGCGAGGTCGTTCTTGAGGAGCGAGGGCGCGTCTTCGCCTTCCCCTCCTCCGTCGGTCGCCGGTTTGCGCTTCGAGGAAGTCGTGGTTGCGGTGGTGGAGGAGAAGGTGGTTACCGCGGGCACCCGCGACGAGAGCAGCGCTTTTAGTTCTCGTTTCGAGAGGCCGGAGACGTCTGCGCTCGCGGAGGGGGTGTTCTTCGCGTGCGAGACTACTTCTATTTCTTCTTCTTCCGAGTCTGAGTCCTCCGCACCCGAGACTCCGGACCAGGAGTCCTCGGATGCGCCGTCTACGTCGTCGTCGTCGTCGTCATCGTCGAGCGACTCCTCCGGGTCCCGCTCTGCTTTGGCTGCTGATGCTGGCGTGTGGGACGGCGGCAGAGGCTTGAATTGCGCTTCGAAGTGGCGCTGGAATATGGCCAAGGCCTCTTCCTGTGATATCGACGGTGATTCTTCCTTCGTAGCCGTGCGCGATTTGCGCTTTCCTAATACGGTGGCTGGCATGATTTAAAGGTGCTGTGGCAGATGTAATGCCAGCTGTGCATATGAAGAAGCAGTTGAAGCAGGCTGAGCTTCGTAGATGAATCAGTTAAAAAAAAGGTTGTTATCGGTATGATTGACAGGGTGGAATTCGAGATTGTCAGCCTTGTAAGCCACTGGCCGGGGTCGGTGACCAATTAAAGCCGACAGACAATCCAGCCTGGGGTGGAACCAGGACCCCGCGATAGCCCTGTCACTCCCCCCCGTTAAAGCTGTATAACCCCCACTACAGCCCACCTCAGTCACTAACTACTATGTATGTATCAACCGATGCATCAACCGGACCTACTTGTATAAACTGCGTACTTACGGGCTATATGCGCTCGATAAACCCCCACCCCTTACTCTTCTCTTCCCCGTTCCCGTCCGTCTAACAGGCTCTTCATCTCCCCGTATAAACAGGCACTAGTCCCGCCCCTTTCTCGTAATATTTGAGAGGATGACCCGCTTCCGCCCCTGCATAGACCTGCACGCGGGCCAGGTGAAGCAGATCGTGGGCGGCACGCTCTCGACGTCGGACGGCGGCGCCGCGCTGCTGCGCACAAACTACGTGTCGGAGCGGCCCGCCTCCTACTACGCCCGCCTGTACCGCGAGCGCCGCCTCGAGGGCGCCCACGTCATCATGCTCGGCCCCGGCAACGAGGACGCCGCCGCCGGGGCCCTCGCCGAGTGGCCCGGCCACCTGCAGGTCGGCGGCGGCATCACCGACGCCAACGCCGCGCTCTGGATCGAGAGGGGCGCCTCGAAGGTGAGCCGGGATATCCCACTCCCTCTGCTCCCTGTCCTTGTCTCGTTGGGTTGTAGTGGTAGGCATGGGGCGCGTCTGGTCGGGCTCGGGGGCCGCCCTGGTGAGGGGCTGAGATGCTATCTGTAGAAGGGAAAGGGAGGGGGAGATTCTAGGACTGGGTCGATGAGAGGCGAACGAATGGGTGTGAAGCGAGTCGTCGTCCTGCTGAGAGAGGGTAGCAATCCGCTGACATGAGGGCGCTGCGCTCAGTAGGTCATCATAACGTCCTACCTCTTCCCCGAGGGCAGGTTCAGCCAGGCGCGCCTGGACGCCGTGCTGGCGGCGCTCGGCGGTGACAGGTCGCGCCTCGTCATCGACCTCAGCTGCCGGCGGCGCGGCGGGGACCGGTGGTTCGTGGCCATGAACAAGTGGCAGACCATCACGGACATGGAGGTGAACGAGGGTGTGTGTTCCTTTGCTCCTTTCTCCTCCCGGCCCCGCTTCTCCCCCCTCGGAAAAACATCAAATAACCTCGTAGAACACAGAGTCCATAAAGCAGCTCGAGCCCTACTGCTCCGAGTTCCTGATCCACGCGGCCGACAACGAGGGTCTGCAGCGCGGGGTCGACGAGGCGCTCGTGCGGCGGCTGGCGGCCTGGTGCGGTGGCAGGATCCCCGTGACGTACGCGGGCGGCGGCCGGAGCCTCGCGGACCTCGAGCTCGTGCGACGCCTCAGCGGGGGCCGCGTCGACCTCACCATCGGCAGTGCCCTCGACTGCTTCGGCGGCGCCGGCGTCAGGTTCGACGACTGCGTCGAGTGGAACAGGCGGCAGGAGGAGGAGCTGGAGAGGGAGAAGGAGCAGGGCTCCTCGTCCTCGTCGTAGTAGACGCGAGGCTGAGAGGGGGTGAGGAGATGCGGACAGGGGGACAGAGGGAGCGCGTGCGAGAGAGGGGGAGGAGGCCGGAGTCCATTATTATTAACAAAAGAACGTGACGAAATTAGAAATAGGTGCAAACCGCTAACGGTACATACGCACGCCGAGTTCAAACTCGGGGCGTATAATCTAAATCAAGGGAGATAGATGATTCAGACGGGGATCAGGTTGAGCCGAAGCAGCCATTGGAACTCCGGTCACATTTTTACATGATGAGTAGTATGCTTTAATTTGAATTGGATATAGGCACATGCTCCGTCAAAACATTTCGTTATCCATCCGCCACTCGCTCACCCACGCGTTCAAACACGGTAATGACATCTTGTTTTCCTTTTCGTATCCTTGTCCACGCAATGCCTTCCCGGTACCATGCATGCCCCGGCCGCTGCTGCGTCAAGACTTTAGGGACTCTAGCTCCAGCTCGAGCTGGCGGATCCGCTCGCTCTGGTCCTGCGATCCGGAGCCCACCCGCATCTTCAGGCTGTCTAGCTCGGCCGTGAGCTGGCTGATCTGCTGCACTTGCGCGCTGATGATCTTGGTCTGGTGCTCCAGGAGCTGCTTGATCTCGTCCAGCGACTGCTCGATTCCCGGCGTCGTCGCGCCGCTGGCGGGCGCCGGGGCGGGCGCTGCGCCGGGGCTGGGAGCAAACGTCGGTGATTTTACGGGAGAGGCCGGCCTAGGTGGCGCGGCCGTCGTCGTCTTAGTCGGGCTGGGGAGTGTCGTTTCGATCTTCGGCCCTGCCGCCGCTGCTCGCGTGGGAGGCTTGGAGATCTCTTCGAAGCTCGAAGCGTCATCATCTTCTTCCTCGGCATCGTCATACTTGGATGCCAAGGCTGCGATAGAGCTTTGTTGGTCCTTCACGGTAGGTGGTGGTGCACGAGTCGCCGCGGGAGTGGGCGCAGGTTCTGGCTCCTTTGGAGCTGGCTTAGGGGCGGGGGCAGGGGCCGGAGTAGAAGCCGGAGGCTTGTAGTCCGATGGGATCTCCACCGGCGCATTTCCCTCATAAATGCTCTCGAAGTCGATCTTTGGCGGTATGCCAGTCTTGCCGGAAAGCCATTCCTCGGCACTTACAGCAGGCTTAGTTCCGATAGCCGGGGGGAAGATATCGGACTGGAAGGTTTCGGCACGCCGGGGAACTGTGAAGGAGATAGGTTCGATGTAAGAGTCGTTGACCGTCTTGTAAGCTCTCATGACTTCATTTTCGTGGACCTTCAGGATGGCGTCAATATGATGCCCGTCGTTCTCGGTCCAAGACGGGGGTAACTTACGTTGACACCGCGTTTCGGTACGAAGGCAACTCCTCGCTGGGGGTCGGGGGATTTGTATTCGGACAGGAATTCGAATTTGTCGTTTTCGTACTCGAAGTAGCGAATGTTGCCATCACTAGGAACCTCGATTAGGCCGGTCCATTGCACATGCTGGAATGACTTACCCCTTTCCGGCGAGATACAAGCAATTGCAGCTGTCATCTAAGTGCAGAGTTAGAAGAAGCGGCACCCACATGAGCGCGTGGCGGGCTTACCCCAGAAAGGCATGCAGACACCAGAGATACTATCGAGAGTAGTGAAGCCACCGATCGGCGCATTGCTGCCGGGTTCCCAGAGGGCCAATTGACGGTCGCTCATTTTAGAGAAACCGGTTGTAGCGAATCTGTTGTGCTCCCCCAACCAGACTACTCGACTGTTTTTCGCTCCCTCGTGGCCCGGCCCCTCGTGTGCTGGCCTCTCCTGTCGAACATCCCATACGCGGATCTTCTTATCCCTAGAGGTGGTAACCAGCATCGAGCCGCTGGCGTTCCATGACAGGCTCTGAATGACGTCGGAGTGCTTCAGAGCGAGGGCAGCAGAGCCAGTACCGACATCCCAGATCCTGATGCTAAGATCTCCGGAGGCCGAGGCGAGGATATTCTCGGCGGCAGGGTTGAACAAAACTTGGCCGACCTTCCTCGTATGGCCGGTCAACTTGGAAACGGGGGACACGTCGGCGGGCTCTTCAGCATCGGTAAACAAGGTGAAGCCTTCGGGTACCTGCCAGAGCATGACCTTTCCATCGTCCGAGGCGGAGGCGATTACTCGGTCGTTGAAGGGGTTCCTTAACAAAGCAATGTTAGGCTAAGCGGTCTCGGGTTATCGTGGGATTCGGGGGTCGCGTGCGCACCAGTCGGTATCAGTAACGACGGCCGTATGACCGCGGAACAGGGGAATGACGTCGGGAAGCTTGCCCTTCTCGTTCAAGGGGATAACAGCAAAGGCACCTCCGCCACTAGCATCCCAGTTCACGGCGAGGTATTCCGGGTTGACCTATGGCGAAAGGGTTCCATTAGTGCCGAAGAACGCGCAAGGTCGGTGAACGAGGGCGGCGAACCTTGACCAGGTTGGTGTCCCAAGCATTTCTGCTGACGCGTATATTGTCGTAACAGGAATCTTTCCGCGTGGACTTGCCAAAGACGTGTCCTGGTCAATAGGATGTTAACAGCAACGCATCTCCTGGCGCATTCAGCGACATAAGGGAGTATGCCATCACATACGATACTTGGACGCCCGGACGAAGCGACCAGACATGGTTGGAGGAGGGTGGAAACCGGATACCAAAGGAGAGAGAGAGACGTCGTAGGTATTAAATAATTAGGCAGGCAGGTAGGTAACGGTAGGAAGGAGAGGAGGGTGGAGAGAGGATAGCGACCGTCACCAACGGCGGGATCAGGGCAAGGCTGATGAGAATAGTTAGGAAGAGTCGGGTACAAGCCCGAGACAATTGAAGGCGAGAGGTGAGAGGTGTGTAACTTGGGGTCGCGTGTACCTGGGTATGTATATTTGTTACTACAAAGAAACCCTCAGGATCCTGGGCCAATTGCGATGCGGTCGAGAGTAGAAAAGAGATAGTCTGGATACTTTGTTAGAATTTACGAGGTTGAGGCTTGGTTGCAGGTCAATTGGCAAATGGGGGGTGTTTTAGGGGGGCTCGTCGCGACCAGCTTCCATGCGCTGGCCTCCCTTGCGCCTCCTTGCGCCTCCTTTGATAGCAGGGGGGGCAGCTATTGCGGGGCAACGCTTAATTTTTTAGATCCATCGATGAATCCAGCAACGTACTTCGTTTCCCGAGTTACGCGTACTGTAGTCTGTATGGTATATATGCATACCTGCATAAGGCCTGCCTAAGTGGGTACATGTAAGAGCCGGGATAGCATTTACATAGAAGTGCTAATACCTTCTCTGGGTAGCTTACATAACACAAAGTCTTTGTTCTGATGTACCTACTTCGTACATACCGGCTGCTTATATAGTACTATGAAGGTACGTAATCACGTGCCGGCTTGACCAATTTACGCCAAAAAAGCTCGAGGTGCCATGGCGACCTGTCGCGTTTCTTCTCGCAGGTCGCGCGACCTTGGGTCTTAACAAGAAATCTGGAGATTTCCCTCCCTTCAACTTTCTTTTCCCTTCTCCCGCCAGTCGCCATTGCCAGCATTCTCAGCCTCTGGCATCAATCGCCCTTCCTCTTCGCCCAACCCCGAGATTCGTCGACTGAAACACCCGCTTCTTATCAAAATGGCGGCCTTGTGAGTACATACCTGCCTAGGCTATATTCGCCGAGACACATATGTCATCGTATTGTAAGTGTTATACTAACGTCCTTGCTTCTCTCTAGCGAAAACTTCGACAACATCTTCCTCGATCTCTCCAAGGAGCCCGGTAAATGCAGATTTGCTGAGAATGGTCTGGGATGGAAACCCTCTGGCGGCGGTAACACCTTCACGCTTGACAGCGGCGATATCGCCGGTGCCCAGTGGAGCCGTGCCGCGAAAGGCTACGAGGTCAAAATCCTCAAGCGATCGTCGGAAATTGTTCACCTTGATGGATTCCAACAGGAGGACCTCGAGCGTTTAGGCAAGATCTTTAAGAACTGGTATAGCATAAACCTCGAGAGCAAGGAGCACGCCCTGCGAGGCTGGAACTGGGGCAAGACCGAGTTCACCAAGGCCGAGCTTGTCTTCAACGTCCAGAACAAACCTGCCTTCGAGATCCCCTACTCCGAAATATCCAACACTAACCTCGCCGGTCGCAACGAGGTCGCCGTCGAGTTTACCGCTTCCAACGCCGACGACACGGGCACTAACGGCCACCTGGGCGGTGCGCGAGGCCGCGGCAAGAAGTCGGGCGCGGGCAAGGATCAGCTCTGTGAGATGCGATTCTATATCCCGGGAACAACCACTCGCAAGGAGACGGAGGGAGAGGAGGCCGGCAGTGATGCCGAACAGGAAGAGAAGAATGCCGCCACCCTATTTTATGAGACCCTCATCGACAAGGCCGAGATTGGTGAGACCGCCGGCGACGCCATCGCCACTTTCCTGGAGGTCTTGCATCTCACGCCGAGAGGACGCTTCGACATCGACATGTACGAATCCTCTTTCCGTCTACGTGGCAAGACGTATGACTACAAGATCCAGTACGAGGCCATCAAGAAGTTCATGGTGCTCCCCAAGCCCGATGATATGCATTGCATGCTGTGCATAGGACTCGACCCCCCTCTCCGCCAGGGACAGACGAGATACCCCTTCCTTGTCATGCAGGCTAAGAAGGACGAGGAAGTGACTATCGATCTCAACCTCACCGAGGAGCAGCTTAACGAGAAATACAAGGACCGGCTACAGCCCCACTACGAGCAGCCTCTTCACCAGGTCATCACCTACATCTTTAAGGGCCTCGCCAACAAGAAAATCACCTCGCCAGCCAAGGATTTCATCACGCACCGGCAGCAGTACGGTATCAAGTGCTCCATCAAGGCGGCAGAGGGCTTCTTATACTGTCTGGAGAAAGCCTTCATGTTCGTGCCGAAGCCGGCCACTTATGTGTCGTACGACCAAACATCATCGGTCACCTTCTCCCGCGTCGGCGGCGCGGTGTCGGCCCTCTCGACCTTTGACATCACCGTTCACATGACCAGCGGAATCTCGCACCAGTTCAGCAACATCAACAGAGAAGACCTGAAGGCCCTCGAGGACTTCTTCAAACTCAAGGGCCTCCGCGTTAAGAACGAGATCGACGAGGACGGCAAGCTCCTGGCGGCCGCCCTGCGCGAGGAGGCCATGGATGACTCGGAGGAGGAGGTCGTCGGCGGCGGCGGCGCGGACCGGGGTTCGGCCGACGAGGACGACGAGAGCGTCGACGAGGACTTCAAGGCCGAGAGCGAGAGCGACGTGGCCGAGGAGTACGACTCGGCGCACGAATCCTCGGGCTCCGGCAGCGGCGAGAGCGACGTCGACGCCGAGAAAGACGACGATGGGGACGAGGACATGCTCGACGAGGACGAAGAGGAAGAGGAAGAAGAGAAGCCGAAGGCCAAGAAGCCGAAGACCAAGAAATAAGCTAGTCTTCGATCCCTGCTTCGCTTGAGGGCGCCGACCGTCGGAAGCTGGTTGTGCGGAGGTTTGCCCCTTGCATGAAGCGAGCAAGCATGCAAGCAAGCAGGCAGTCTTTCCTTCGTCCGACTTCCGATGCGTATAGGCCCTCAGCTAGTCTTTGTCTTCTCACCTTCTTCGTTTCCCTAAGACACCTCGGCGTGGTAGTTAATGATTCAGCTCATCGTCATGTTGCGCGTGGGTTCAAAAAATCAAGGGATTTCTGGTTCGCGGAACTATTTGTGGGAGGGGAGGCAAAGGGGCGGCAAAGGGGCGGCAATGGCGTTCCGGATTGTACTGACTTGACTGCGTCGTCGCTTTAGCCGATGCCTATATCCCTTTATTTTCATTTTTTTGCACCCTCCCGTAATGCTCGACCCGAAAGGGGATAGATGATATGCGATATGGGATCTTTGCGTCCGTTTTCTTTTTTGAAGAAACCGGCGGCGGGCAAGTGTGCGGGCGTATCTGGACTGACTCGAGTTGTAACCGTAGCTACCTCGGTAGTTAAGAGAGCAAAAGCCTACACGCTGATCAACTACAATTTTTCGATAACTTGCTACTTGCTATGCCGTGGCCCGTGGTTTCGGGACGAATTGTCGATGCCGCCGCTATGGTAATGTGTCTGGGCAGGGTAGCCAGCGCTGTACGAATCTGAAGTGTTCTCACAACTGATCCGGGTTAAGTAGACACTCTAGACTAGACGGTTCCCAGCCTCGAGGGGCTTCGATCGATCCTTATCGCAACCCGGAGCGAGCAGCAGGGATGCTAGGTTAGCTAGAAGAGGCACGAATCATCGTATGACAACAACAGACAGCCCGCCGCCACTTCTCTCGTACAAACGCAGGTGTCATCGCATCACATCACGTATAAACAACGGCCACGACGCGAGCTTCCCGGATGCCATTTATCGGATTAGGTTGGATTTGGATCGATCGTATTTATTATACTCAATACAGAACAAACAAACCATCGAGTACAGAACGCAAGAAAGTGCAATCAATGCATGCATGCAATCCCCGGCTCCGTCCGCGCGCGACCCCCCCAAAAAAGGATTTCAACAAGAACATAGAAGCAGTAATAGTAAAGTGAGCAACAAACACGACGAGGAGTACCGATTCACGTGGCGTGCTGCGGAGGGAGGTCAAAATAGATGACGAGACGGAAATGTCAAAAGTCACCCCCCGAACACCGCCAACCCGACCCCTCCGTTTGATGCGATAACGATCCAGAACTGAATCGGTTAGGCATCTTTGCCTCAATCCATCCATTCACTCGGTACAAATAGACTCTTCCTCTCCTGTCAGTCTCCTCCCTGACTGACCCCGCCTTTGCTTCTCCCCCGCTCCGCACCGGCAGGCGGTGGCGAACGGCTCCCTTGGGAAAATAGGGGAGAGATGCTGCGCAGGCATGTACGGAAGCCAGGCAGCCGTTGTACGTAGGACAAGGTGGTCGAAAGGGGGGAAGAGAACACAACAGTATCAAACAAAGCAAAAACACAAGTCAACAGGCTCGAGTAATTGCAATCCTTCCACGCACAGCTAGAAAAAACAGAGTGTACAAGACGCGAATCCCGGTCTAGGCAGGTGAGGAACAAGTAGGTAGTTAGGTGGGTACCTGACAACAGCACCCGAAATCGAAAAGAGGCCCCAGCGCCGCAAGACCGCATCCCCGGGGAGAGTTATTGTCGAGAGCGGGCAGCGGACGAAGGAGCAGGCAGAAGTAAGGTCACGGGAAAGGAGGTGGACGTAAAAGCAGGCTGGGTACTCTCTCTGGGCAGCGCCATTCGGATCATCAGATCGTGAACTTCATGGGTCGTGGACCGTCGTATGCGGCAGAAGGCTGGCGTGGCGTGGCATGGCATGGGTCGTCGCATCGTGTGTCGTGAGCGTGGCTGGGTCGAGAGTAAAGGAAGAAACAGGCAGACGCGCCGTGCGCATAATTAAACAAAGTCTCTCGTCAATGGACGGGTCCCCGGGCCGAGGAAATCAGGTGACGCTGCTCTTGGTCCGGGAATGGGTCCTCCGGCCCTCGGCGCGCTTCCTGAGCGCCTCCTCGCGCTTAAGGACGAGATCGCACCACTTGCGGCGTCCGGCGGCGCCGTCGTCGTCGCCGGTGCCCGCGCCGTCGCCGCCGGGGCGCCCGATGACATCGCCCAGCACCTGCATCCAGCCCTCCTTGTCCTCGGGCGTATCGGCGTAGAAGTCGATGACCTCGCCGTTGTTGAAGCGGATGCGGAACCCCTCCTCGACGAACATGTAGCCCTCCTCGTCCTCGGCGAACGCCGACCGCCGCCGCTTGCCGCCGCGCCCTGTCGTCTCCGGGTTCGTCAGCTGCCGCCGGTCGTCGATGAGCCGCTTCGCGTTGGAGAGGTTGATGGTCGCGCGGGGTTGGCGTGTCGTCTCGTGGTAGGCCGTCAGCTTCGTGCCCACGAGCTTGAAGTAGCGGCGACGCCAGTACTGTGTCGCATGTTAGCAACGCAAGCTTTATCATGACGGCGGAATGGAAGGAAACTCACGGGGCAGTCGCCACCCTGTTGGCTCAGGTGGCCTTCCCAGTTCCTGCTGAGTCTCTCCTCGGCGGCTTTCAGTTCTCGGATGCACGAGTTCATGCTCTTAGGCATATCATCGTCCGTGGCGCCCTTGGGCCGGGGCACGAACAGCAGCTGCACCTCGAGCTTGCCGATCTTGTACGGTGCACGACGCATGACGGAGCTGCTCATGTCCGTGCGCTTGCTCTTCACGCTGCTCGCAAAGTTGGGCTCCTCGGTGGCCCACTCGTTGAACGCCGCGATCTCGGCCATGTAGGGGCGGCCGTAGCAGCGGGACTCGTGCTCCTTGAGACACACGTACGCGCGGGCGAAACTACCGTCCTCGGCCGCCAGGGGAGAAAGCAAGTCCCACGCAGTAGGTGCGATCTTCCTCTGTCTGCTAACAGCGTCCCGCTGAGCTTGGGCGTAAGCCTCTTCCTCGGCCCTCGCGCGAGCTTCCATCTCCTTGCGCTTCTTGGGCGAGGCGAAGACGCGGGAGAACGTAGACGCCTTGGGCTTCGAAGTCCTAGTCGGAGTCATCGGTGCGCGCTCCGGCGGCGGTTTCTCGAGTTTCACATTGAGTGTCAGCTGAAATTCTAGGTCGTTAGGGACGACTAATTCAAACTCCTGGCCGATCGGCGCGTTGCGAGCAAGCTCAAGCCAAGCGGTTGTCACGCAGTGAACGCCATTGTCGAGGGTTAGGCTAAACCACGTTCGCTCATCTATTTAGCCGAGTCAGCCGCTGTACGCTCCCGTCCATCATAGCCAGGGGTTGAACTTACTCTTTGGTAAGGGGAGATCGAGGTCCTTCACGCCCATGACCTTGACGAACAGTCTTCCTCTCTCACCGCATTCCTCAGTAGCCAGTTCCGAGCCGTCATCCTCCGTCACAGTCGTCATTGCGTTGCTTTCTTGGCCGGGTAAGGGCGGCACCGGACCACCCATGCTAGGAGCAGGCCGCCGTCTGATGCTCTTCCTGGACTTACCATTCCAGGGCTCCACCGTCCATGACCGAGGGCGTGACTTGACGGGCGAATTACCGGCGGATCGAGTGCCGTCGATGACCTCTTCGGATGCCTTGTTGTCGCCGCTACCAGGTCTGTCGGTGGCGGTAACGACCTTGGTGTTCTGGCGCATCAAGTAGCCGCGCTGTTTACGAGCAGTGATGTTAGCATTCAGTCCTGGTTCTTCAGCGTTGTTGCTGGTTCGTGCGTCATCAGTCGCAGCCACGAGCTTTGAGACAGACACTTGTCTGCTAGCGCTGCAACTTGGAGATAGAAACTGGTTGGTGAACGAGAGTTGTTGGAATGCCACCTTTTGTGCCTCGATGACCCGTTCGAAATCCTGATCAAGACTGAGGCCCAAGTCAAGATCCAACGTCAGACTTTTCTTCTTGAAGCTGGGATGCCGATCCAGAAAACCCCTGCTGGTAGACTCGTTGCCGTCCTCGCCTTGTTCGTCGCGGGAGAGGCGGTCGCGGTGTTTATCCGGAATCGGTGGGATGCTGGGCACAACCTCGCGGCTGACGTGTCTTCGGGCTTCGCGCATGGAAGCAATGTCGGAGGGCGTAGCCGATGCACGAGTTTTAAGCTTAGACCCAGAGGCCTTGATCGTGGCGACCTGTTCAGGAACAGCCGGCGATTCTAGAGGCTCATCTTCGTGGTCATCTTCGCGGACCTCTCTGTGGTCCTCTACATGGACCTCTAGGCGGACCTCTTCGTGGACCTCCTCTTCGTCTTCGTATTCCTCATCTTCATCATCAGAGATCGGGTGATGGATCACCGATTCAGGAGTTCGAGGCTCCTCATCCTCCTCAGGGTCACCCCACCCCGAACCGTCATAATCCGGCTTGGCTAGTCGGGGTTCCGGAGTGCGAGGACGCTGTTGGCAAGCTTCGGCATCGGGCGTCTTATGCCCCTCCGTATGAGTAACTGCAGCTGCGTCTTTAGGCTTCGGGAGCATGTAGGACTGGAGGCTGCGGCTGAATTCAGGATTCTTAGTACTGCTTTCGTTTACGCGAGGCAGCGTTGCACTGAAGTTTCTAATAGTGTCAGGTGCAGGACTACCGCGAGGGGTTGAAGAAGTTATGTCCTCTTCACGGAATGCGGTCTGGGGTCTTTCTATTTCTTGTTTTTCTTCTTCCTCGTCTGAATAGTGACTTTCGTCATCGTCGTCGTCGTCACAGCGATCCTTCTTAGGCTCCCCTTCGTCATCCTCGGACCGTTGGTAGAGGTCGTAGACGTCAGCCTTGTCATCTTCATTGACATCTCTGTCGGTAAGGATGCTGTCCTCCAGTGGCTCCGTGATATCCTCGATAATTGAGTCCTCGATACTAGCAATGGGGACATCTGGGTCGTAGGGGTTTCCACGGATAGGGCTCAAATCTGGCGGCGGGGACGTAAAGTTGAATCCAGACTCCCTTTCAAGAGATCTGTTGCCATTGACGCGGTTCAGGATAGACTGGCGCGAGATGCTGGGTAGTTGATAGTCCATATCAAGTCCTGAAATGTCGCCAATGGTGTCATCTGCTTCAGAATTCTCCTCATCCTCCGAATCTTCAGGCTGGGGAGTGTGGCTTTCGGCCTTATCGCGAGCTCCGGCTCTCCTCATGCGGCGCTCTCTCTGTTGCTCTGCGAAAGTCTTCTCTGCGCCCGCTGCTTTAGGGCTGGTTTCGTCAAGCATCATGAGCTTCAGACGCTCCTCCAAAGACATCTGGCCATTGCCGATATTCTGCAGCTCAGACTGGGTCACCGACGCAGGCGGTGGAGACGGCAAAGTGCGCGGTGAACCTAGCATCCGGTCTGCCGCTGTAGACGTTCCATCCGACGATACAGAATGGGATCGGTTGAGTGGTGTGCCTGGTAAAGGAGGAAGCGGTCGATGCTCACTGGAAGTGGAGGAGTCAGTACGACCGTGTTGGGGCCGGGATGCAGTAGGCTGGCCCGGGGCGCTCTCGGTCATTGGGCTGTTTGAGAAGCGGTGGTCCTGATCCTGACGCCAATCATCAGGCAGCACAACTGGTGTTTTATCCGTATCTTCCAGTGAAGCATCAAAGCTATCGTCTTGTAGATCGGCATCCCCTCGTGGATAAAGACCGTAATCATCGTAGTCATCATCATCATCCTCTTCGGAGTCGTAGCTTCCTTCCCGCGAGTTGGTGCCCACCGATGAGAGGTCCGGTGTGGCCATCTCATATTCATTGATTTGAGGGGGGGCTGCGTCGAACGTGACAGATTTAGCATGACGGCGAAGCGACCCACCAAAAGGGACGTCATTTCCATCTTCGAATGCGCCGTCAAAGGAATAGTCAGAATTTTGCGAGTCACAGCTGCTCTTGAACCGGTGTGTAGAGAGAGAAGACTTCATGGGAGAGGCCTGGTCCTTGGTTGGACTTCGGGAAGGACTGAGACCAGTAGTCGCCTTCGGAGACTGGGCAGCCACGTTTGGAGACTCGGGTGACTTGGTAGGACTAGCCCGGGGAGTATCTGGCTCGCTCTGGGTGCGAGCGTGGCCAGCTCGGAAACCAGCGACACCAGAGCCGCCAAAAGCATTGCCTTGGACCTTGGCAAGCGGTCTCTCAATTTTTGGTAGTCGCGTCGGGTCATATTCCAGCTTCTGCTCCCGAGCGAACATAGTGCTGTTCTTGACTCGTGAAGCCTTCTGCAGGCGCTCAATGGATGAGCGCCTTGTTGGCGACGGAGATGCACCACGGCCGCCATACAAGTCGTTTTCGGCGTTAGAGTTGGCATGACGGTTTTGCCAAAACAGCCGTGGGGAAGTGGTACCATCCAACGGGGACGATTGGAATGGAGAAGAGTCAGTGTTGAGTGCCATTTTCTGAGCGGCACGTGTCAGCAACTGAATCAAAGTGTCGAGGGTGTGGTAGAGAAGCCTACTTTGGTTGCTTGGTTCCAGCTGGGTGAATTACGCCGCTTCTCGGTGGAGGATATCTCCGATAGAGGGCGTGGAATGCCACCCTTCAAAGGCGACTGGCCAGGCGTACTTTTGGAGATGCGCAGTGGCTGCGTAACCTGGATCGCATGCTATTAGGACCAACTGTCTCCATTCCATTGTTGAGGCTCTCAGGTACTCACTGGTTCTTCGGTGGCCATCTTTAAAGTGGATGTACTCCCCAAATCTATAGTGGCTACTGGTACAACCGCCGGTTCATGCCTTCTAAAAAGACAATGGCATCTATACGGCTAGGTCCCGACTTTAATTCCTTGTCTACCACTTTGCAGTCGTGGGACTAAAGAACGTAGCCGCGTCTGTAATGAGTATCGCCCTTTGGGTGGAAGGAAATGAGGTTGTCGCTGACAATGAACCAGAAAGGAAACTAAGTGGGCTGACGCAATTTCCAGCAACGAAGGTAGTGATACCAGGTAGGTATGCGATATGCCTGGCCGATGTTGTGTTGATGAATTCCAACTCTTGCAAGCAAGATAAAAAAAAAGATGAGCCGAATAAGATGGAGGATGAAGGTTTAGAGATGTGTCTCAAGAATGTTATGTGTGAGGGGGGGAGAGCGGTCACAAATGAAGCTGGATGAAGGGTGCGATATAGTCTGCTGCAGTTTTGATTGGCTCACGGCTGGGAAAATGTAAACAGACCAGGCACTGGGGGGGTGATGGGGAAACCATCGGATAGGTGTGGCAGCTGTTGGTAGGTAGGCATATGGGGGCGCTACAGTACTGTGAATGTACATCCACGGATACTAGGTAGAGCTAGACTAGTGGCCACAGCTCCCGGAACTTTTTATAGCTATACAGTAACCTTCAACGATCGACCCCACTATTGATCGTCGTCATAGGGAAGGCGTTACTAGGCCAACCGACTACTAGCACCAACCACAAAGCTTGTAAATGAATTGCTTGTCCACAGCTAGAGTCTCAGACCTTCTCTCTCGACTCCACCCCGCATGTACCAAAACACGTTTTCTTAAGCGCCCAACCTTGGCATTATTATACATTTCAATGTAGAGGAGGCCCTGTGGGGAATCGGTTGTGATTCGTTACATGATTACAGCAGATTTAAGCGGTGTTTTAAGGCGGCCGTAGTGGGCTTGTTGTCCATGTTTTAATAACAACACCTGCATGACAATTCATCGATCGTATGTATGCTAAACATTTCCAGTAACCGATCCTAACGTATCTCGCAGTCAAAATCCCAGCACTGGATTTTCAGTTGATTGGGACAAACGGCACATATTTAATAGAATTGCTCTTCTTCCCTGCGTATCGCTCATGCATGAACACTGCACCTAAAGATAAAGTGCTCACCGGTTATCATAAATCTAGATTCTTTTAGCCCTTCTAGAGCAACAATGTGGATCATTTATACAGTAACACCCCAATTTTGTATGCAGCGCAGGGACCAATAGAGCCCCTATCCCCCTTTCCCCCTATCTGTCCCGTAATATCCAGGTGAGATGGATATCCAACAGTCCGTCCACCTTCCACACCGACTTAGATATATTGAATGCTACTTGCAAATTATATTACCGACCTAACATGAATTCACAATACGATACACGATACCAGCCAAACGCCGGCGTAAAACTAAGGCTAACATACGACTCGAAAGATGTCCCCGTACCGTCCGTAACTACGCTGATATATCAGAAACTGTAATGGTGGTTTAGAACTGCTCTATCAACCACGAGTTAGAATGAAAGCTAAGACGTAGTCCTTTCAGTTGCTTCGCCAGGTAAGCTTCCTAGCCTGTTATTGGGGTAGTCGGTATTACGATACAACAATTCTAGCAACAAGACTGGAGGTCTTGCTTTTGAAAACACCAGTTCGCATCAACTCTGGACCCATACGCGTCCACTGGGCTCCCTGACTAGTGAATACGAAGCCGATAGTGGGGGTCTTCTTCTTGTAAGCGAAAGAGAAGTTGGCCGCTATATCGCCAAAGACTTTGTCCCGGTTCGCGTGGCTTTACCACAGCGAAGGCCTTGTTGGGCAAGACGCTTCGGCGGTTGGCAAGAGTATGAAAGAGGTCAAGGAAATTATAGTTAGAAGCAACCTTCCCATGAGCGTTAATGTTGCGCATTAATGTCGACTTGTCGTGGGCGGGAAATGACAGCAGGGGAGGACGCTTTGCGGTAAGCAGCGCGACGAAACCCGACTTTCTCTGGTTATCTGTAATGTTTTCGAGGTAATTACTTGTATGTCTGTGGCCTCTTTAATAGGGACTCGGCGCCCTCGACAATGACGTGCGCGTTTATACCGCCGCAGCCAAAACTGTTGATAGGTATTCGTCTTACTGGAAGATATCCAGGAAAGGGCGTTGGCTCAGTAACCACATCGATTTTCCAGTCATCTCATTTGATCTTGGGGTTCCGCCCAACCAGATCTCTAGTCGGGATAATAAGGCCACGCTCAGCCATGAGGATTGCTTTGATCAGCGCAGACAGGCCGCTGGCAGCCCCGCTGTGTCTGATATTGGCCTTGGCAGCTCCGATCCCCAATAGATCCTCTTCTGGTTTGCAGTTCTTGCTCACCGTGATAGAGACTGCCCTTACCTCGATTATGTCTCCCATAGCAGTTCCAGTGCCGACATTCAAAGTAACCGGTCAGACAGGAATCCAAATTTCCGTCACGTTGGTGCCTGTAGGCAATCACCTCAACCTGACCCTTTCTGTTCGGATAGGGGATGCTTACTGTAAGAGCCTTGCCGTTCGAGTTTGTGGCATTGGATTGAATAACGCCACGGATCGGGTTATAGTCTCGCACGGCATCGAAGAGACGATTAAGGTAGACAGTACCGACGGCGTCGGCGCGTCCATAGCCATCAGCACACTTACCGAACGTGTAGCACGTCGATATCGGAGAAAGCATACCAAATTTCGCGGTGTTCATGCACTGATAAACGGTAATGATCAAGTTTACGCCGCTGATAATGGCACCTCCGGCCTCGTAATTTTGGCAAGGCGTTATATGCGTTATACAAAGCGTATAGGGGCAACGAACAAGCCGTATTTGCATATAATGCTAGGCCCGTTAAAGTTAAAATATGACTAATTCGGTTACTGATAATACTAGGGTTAACCCCCGTCGCGAACAGGTTGCAACGGAAAGAAGCTTCGTTAAAAATCATTTGCTGCCAGTCCGCCGTAAACTGGCCGCAAAAACGGCGGTTTTCGTGAATAGACCAAGGCGGGCTGCGGTGTCTTCGTTTGGTATTGGGGGCACGAACAGCGTAATCCTCCTGTATCATCCCCCTTTAAGAATTTACTGACTCTTGAGGTTGAAGCACATAATCCTGGAGCAGCCTGAGCCTGTCGAGCTGGAAGTCTTGAAACCCAAGAACGTCTCCGCCGCCTTTCCCTGGCTCATCTCCGGTGCAAACGAAGCTGCTTTACGCCCACAGGCTCACTCATTGTTGGCGGCTTGGAGGCAAGCAGACAGCAAAGCATCCAGCTCCATCCTTAACCAGGATCCTGCTGATATTGCGTTTTCACTTGCCACTGCGAGATCCGCTCTCAAATACAGAGCTACGGTGACGTATTCTTTGGGAGCGAACTTGCACAATCAGATCGAAAAAACACTCGAAAGTCTTTCACAAGGCGAACCCCTCCCCGACGTCGTGACGGCACACACGAGTACTACCGGCAATGAGCCCCACCTGGCATGCTTGTTCTCGGGCCAGGGTAGCCGGATGCCCAGCATAGGCACACTCGAGGAGCTACGTGTTGTCTTCTCCATCTTCTCCAAGGCATTCCAGGCAGCTTGTGATGAAGTGGACCAGCACTTGGAGTGCCCACTAGTACATGCTATGGGTGATAGTAGCCTGCTAGACCGTACCGACTTCGCACAAGCCACCCTTTTCGTCTCTGAGGTGGCCATGTTCCGCCTCCTTGAGTCGTTTAACGTACGTCCAGACTTGGTGGCTGGACATTCCCTCGGGGAGATTGCCGCAGCGCATGTCGCTGGTGCTCTATCTCTTCGCGACGCTGCTACTATCGTCACCGCACGAGCTAAACTTATGGCCACTCTACCTCCCAACGGCGGTATGGTAAGTATATCGGCTACCGAGGAGGAGGTTGGCGAGGAATTGTCACGATCGGGCGAAACAGCCGCTATTGCGGCGGTCAATTCACAGAACTCGGTCGTAGTATCTGGCACTCAAGAGGCTATCAAGGCCGTCGCAGACAAGTTTGCCAGCTTAGGACGAAGAGCTACCGTGTTGCGGAACGTCAAGCATGGCTTTCACTCCCCAATGATGGATGGCATACTCTCTGATCTCGAGAAAGCACTGGCATCTTCAATGGAAGGAGAGAAGCTGACAACCATACCGCTCATTTCCACCATCACGGGGAAACGAGCCGACGCAGCTCAACTCAGCTCTTCGAAGCACTGGATCCGCCATGTAAGAGAGCCAGTCCGCTTCGCAGATGCTGTCAACGAACTCAAATCGAACGAACATGTCTCGGTTTTTGTGGAATCGGCCCGTCCGCAGTCCTGTCTCCACATGTACCGGGCGCCGTCGTCACACACGGCACAGTTGACAAACTACTAAACACGCTGGGCCAGCTTTGGGCTCGTG
Source organism: Monosporascus sp. GIB2 (assembly GCA_004155935.1). Classification (NCBI taxonomy): domain Eukaryota; kingdom Fungi; phylum Ascomycota; class Sordariomycetes; order Xylariales; genus Monosporascus; species Monosporascus sp. GIB2. Next base: position 5,465 of record QJNV01000025.1, on the reverse strand, counting down.
GTGTACCGGTAGACTGGCAGGCTGTCTTTGAGGGTAGTGGCGCGTGTCTTGTTGATCTGCCTGTCTATGCTTTCCAAAGGCAAAGATTCTGGCTCCCCTATACTCCACTGTTGCCAGCGGCATCTATGGGAGCAGTCACAGCGCAGCCTCAAGAGCAGAACACGGGTGCCTGTGGCTCGGGACTGGGACATGGGATGCTCTTCAACGCCACATCTATCCCAGGAACAAGCAATGTCATCTGTTCTGGCTACCTGTCAACGACCCGACAACCCTGGCTTCGTGACCACGTTATAGGTGGACAATCGCTCGTTCCAGCCACGGCGTTTGTCGAACTAGCTATGCGAGCTGCCCAACAATGCTCGGAATATTCCGAATCTGAGCTAATGATACTGGATGAGATGATTGTTGTTGGGCCGCTGGCCTTGCCTTTTGCAGAGGACGATGAACAAGGAGAATCTGAAGAATTCCAGATTCAAGTGCTCATAGGAGAGTCACAGCTTGAGGATGAGGACACCGAGACACGAAGAAGCTTCGAAGTGTATTCACGCCCCAGCGGTATCGCAACACAGCATGAGTGGACGCACCATGCCACAGGTACTCTCAAGCTCACATCGCTGCCCAACCCCGGCCGCGACTCGTTCATAGACGGCACAGATCCCACAGAGGCAGAACCAGGAGTGGGCGTTTCCAAAGCATATGCTGTCTTAGATGATACAGGCATCAGATATGGACCGTCTTTCAAGGGCGTACGTGCCATTTGGCGTCTATATGACAACGACCTATTGGTACAGATTGACCCGCCTCAGAATCAGGGCCAAAAGTCGACTTCCGTTCTGCACCCGGCCGTGTTGGATGCTGCATTGCATGCCCCGACCCTCGCATCACCAGAGAAGGTCGCCAGCGGTGACATTCGACTGCCTTTCTCTCTCCGAGGGAACCAGGTTTTTGAGGCGGTTGGTACCTCTGGCCCGATTCTAGCGCGCATCCGTCATACAGGCGAGGACCGCCTTTCGTTAAACCTGACGAACAAGTCAACGGGTGTGATGGTCGCTAAGGTTTCTGAAGTTCAGCTGCGCGCCTGGCAGCCTGCTGTTGCTAGGGGTGACCTCTACCGCCTAGAATGGACCGAGCCTGGGTCTAAGTCTGCTCAAATCACAACACCTAGCACGACTGACAAGATCCTTTGGGTCCAAAACTCCCGCAACATTGATGCGGCAGCAGTCAGCAAGGCCGTCCATGAAGCTATCGTCGAGGCGCTCCGTGCGGTGCATGAGTGGAGGGCTGAGAAGGCATATGCTGCCGACGGTGTCCGCCTCGTCTTCGTGACCAGGAGGGCGATGTCGACTGGCAACAATTCCGATATCGGTGTTGTTGCTGCCGCTGTATGGGGGTTTATACGATCGGCCCAGGCAGAGTTTGGTGGGGACCGGATCGTGCTCGTCGACTTGGATGGGTCAACTGAGTCGGAAGAGGCTCTATCGTCCGCACTTGCTTCCGGAGAGGAAGTTGTTGCTATGCATGGTGGGAAGATCATGATTCCCAGGTTAAGCAGACAATTCCCAATTACAGAAACTCCCCACCCGATGACACTCGACGTCAGCGGAACTGTCTTGATCACCGGCGGTACAGGTGGACTTGGTGCCATACTCAGTCGACACATTGTGCGCACTCACGGTGCCAAGAGTCTGCTTCTAATCAGCCGGTCAGGTATCAGAGCACCGGGGGCGCGCGAGTTATATGATGAGCTACGAAGTGCAAATGCAGCCGTGCGTGTCGAGGCGTGCGACGTCGGTGACCGCGCCCAGCTGGCCGCATTGCTGGAAAGCCATCATCAACACCAACCCATCACCGCCGTTATTCATTGTGCAGGCGTAGTTGACGACGCAGTCCTGGACTCCCAAACCACAGAGCGAGTATCTCGTGTCCTACGTCCCAAGGTCGACGCCGCGTGGAACCTCCACGAGCTCGTACCGGACACGGTACGCTCGTTCGTCCTCTTCTCGTCATATGTCAGCGTCCTCGGGAACGAAGGCCAGGCGGCATATACCGGAAGCAACGCTTTCTTGATGCCCTGGCCCGCTTCCGTGTTGCACAGGGACTGCCCGCCTTGTCGCTGGCTTGGGGGCCGTGGGCGAATGATGCCGGGATGGCCGCCGAAAGCAAACTAGCCGCTCCCCACCCCCGCATCGCCAACGCTCAGCCGTTTACAGACCAGCAAGGACTGCATCTGTTCTACAAAGCGCTACAGACGCAGACTAAGACACCACCGGAGCCGGTTCTTCTGCCGTTGCTGCTGCGCGGGCCGTTCCCACTGGTGCCGTCAACTGCTACGGCATCCAAAACCAAGAAGACGTCTGCCAAAGGTGGGTCGGGGTCAGGCGCCACATGGCGCAGAAATCTTGCCGCAGTCTCACCGGAGGGCCGTCATGACACCCTGCTGGGCCTGGTGCGAGATGAGATTGCAGCGGTGCTGGGATACCAGGGCCAAGATATGCTTCCGGATAAGCTACTCGCCGACCTCGGCTTCGACTCTTTCACTTCAGTCAAGCTCACTAACAGATTGAGGGTTTTGACTGGGTTAGGTTACCTCCCTGTTACACTGGCGCTGGATTATGATACTTCCCAAGCGCTGGTACAGTACCTGTTAGCTCGCATAGAAGCAGAGCCACAGCCAGAGGACGACTTGGGTTCAGATGCTTCCACGACAGCTGGGAACGCACCAGCTGCTGGTGATAGTGGCAAGGAAAACAAACCGAACACATCATCTAGTGCAACTACTCAGCTCTTGAGGAGCAAGACGATGTCAACCCCGAGATATTCCGCGGGCTAGCTACAATTCACAGGCGGCTGTCTCAATTGGAACAGTACACCGCTGCAGCAGATTTACTAGCCTCGGCCGCGCTAGCAATGCCGACTTTCCCCAAGGTCGGGTCCAGCTTGTCAGGCTACGCGGCGGATCCCCAACGCCTCGCGACCGGTCCGTCAGGCTCTTCCAACTCAGAGCTGCCCGTACCCTTAGACTTTATCGCGCCTTTCTTCCCACGCATCAAGATTGGGGGAGTTGGTCTTAGTGTGTATAGTAATCTGGCATCTGCGATGAATGGGGAAAGGGATGTCTTCGAACTTCCATACCCAGAAAGGCAGGTTGTTCCTGAGAATCTTGATACGCTTGCCGAGTTGCACGTCAGCACAATCCGAAAGCACTTTTCGGACAGGCCGGGAATCATACTCGCTGGTTACTCTGCCGGGGGCGTCGTCGCATACGCCATGGCTTCCAGACTGGCTAAAGCTGGAGATCAGCCTTGGCTGGTAGGCTTCGTCTTGGTTGACACATATCTCAGCATGACTGGTAGGGGCGATCCAGACTGGCTGAACGCGCTACCGGCCGATGCCTTCGTTTCGCGCCTCCAAGGCCCCAGTTTAGGCGAGCCCAAAGGCATGGGCAGCGAAAGTCTCGTTGGAGACCTGGACCTGGCACTGGCGAAGGTGGGTGGGTATTTCAGGACGCTGCGAGACTGGGACGTAGAGCTACATCCCCTGCCTGACGCGCTCTCGACCCTGTTCGTGCGTGCCCAAGATCCATCGGACAAGATGCCCAAGGACGCAAACGTGTGGCGTCCCCAGTGGCCGCGTGCGAACTTTACAGTTGATGTCCCTGGAAGTCACCTGGCTCTCCTGGATAAGCGGTACGCTCCTGCTATTGCCGTCGAGATTCAACGATGGGCTAGGTAAGCCCAAAGCCCGATGCGGGGGTCTATATAGATGGTTTGTGTCTCCCAGAAATGCGAGAAAGGGTCAGGTTTCAGATTGTTCTTAATATATGGGTTAATTACCTTGGCACTCTGACCTCCCCAACATTCTGACTGGAGGTCAAAACTGGTATAACGACCTGTGCTATATTTACCCCTTAAACTTCAGTATTCAACATTATTTGTGGTGTTAATACACAAGTCTTGTTATAGATCATGACCATGACAGACCAACAGCCCGAGCCCTTAAATATCCTTGTGGTAGACGCAGGTAGGTGTTCTCAATTCCATATAACTGAAACGTAATATCAATACTCCTAGGGATTTCCGGTCTCACAATCGCACTGGGTCTACGAAAATGCGGTGATCATGCTATGGTAAATGGTGCGGCTTCTTCTCCAAGACGTAAGTGAAACTGACTCAAATTTATGCCGTAGATGTTCGAACGATCAGGTCTCCACAGCAAAGTTGGTGCACCCCCTAATATTACGCCTAATGCACATGGGATTTTAAGAAGATTGGGCGTATATCCCGAGACACTCGGTGCGAACCGAATGAATGGGGTAAGCCAAAAGCCTATTAACTGCAGGTCCAACGAGGATGAATAGTTGAGTGACTTGAACGGATGGGCAAATACGATTCTAAGGGAAATTTGCGTTTATTGGACCTGGAAAGGTCTTTGAAGCTGTACGCGTAAGCGTATACGTAATTATACGTCATATAGTCTTTCTAGAGCCTTCTGGGCCCATACCAACAGCTATGACGCTATACCCAACACCGTTGGAATCCTTAGGTTTCGACGAATATAAATACACCCATATCTCCCAACTAGGTCCTTTAATTAGCTAGAAATCTTTAAAATTTAATAACTAATTCTTATATACTATTTCCTTATATTTTTATTATGCTACCCCTAATTTTATCACTTCCTATTAACCTTTTAAAAATTAGAAACCCGGTTTGTAACAATTTATAACCGTTAAAAACCCGTTAAATAATAACGAAAACTATATATAATTATTTTATAACACTTTAACTAACGTTTTAATTAACGTTTTAACTATTTCCTTTTATAAAAAATCACCCTTTTTTCGAATTAATTTTATTTTATTTTTTTAATTAAGAAATTATATTATTTTATTTCGATTTTAAAAACTTTATACAATTTTAACATTTTTTATTTATTACGTTTCCATTTATTTTTTTAATATATCCCAAAATTATAACGATAAATAAATTTAATATTGTATTTTTAAAAAAGTTTTATTAATTATTTTATTTAAATTATAAAAATTAAAATTACCATAATTTAATATAAATTAAAAAAGAAATTATAAAAAAAATTATTAATTAAGGTATAATTTAAAATAATAATAATAAAATTTTATTTATTATATGTTTTTTTCCGAAAATAAACTCCTTTTAAATATAAAAAATGTAAAAAATTATAGAATTTTAAAAATTTTATAATTAAATATTTAATTTTTAAAAAATTATTTATTTTTAATTATAATAATTTCGATTTTATCGAAATTTATTTTAATAAAATTTAAATTTTTTGAAATAATTTATAAATTTATATTATTAAATTTTATTTTTATTTTTATTAATTATTAATAAATTTAAAAAAATTAATAAAAAATAAATTTTTATTATTAACAAAAATAAAATTTATTATAAAACTAAAAAAATATAATTATTATAAATTTTTTTTTG